>VWZD01011478.1:0-16652 GCA_013396695.1 Sakesphorus luctuosus
ACCTAGGGACTAGCCCAGGTGATGACCCTTCAAGATCAGGGCTCTGATACCCAAGAGCATACTGGGACCAGCAGTGCCTGATGGCTGAAGAAACAGAAATGTATTAAAAGAGTGAGTTGCTCCTCTGGGAATCCAGTCAGGCAAGTATCTGTGGCGCATGTACAGACACACACACACAGAGACACAGATACACACAGACACAGACACAGACACAGACACAGACACACACACACACACACACACACACACACAGACACACAGACACACACACGGCACATGTATGGTAAATAGTGGGTGTAAACATACAGCATATCTGCAGCATATCAGCCCAACCAAGAGATGTGACTGCTGTGGTTACCACCTGGCTGAGATGCCATTCTAGGTAAGAGGCAGCTAACCACTGCCATTCAGTTGTCCTTCATCTCCCAAAAGCACCTCCCTACGGTGGTAGCATATATCCAGCTAGCTAGAAAGGGTGGTGGCAAGGCAACATTTATATAAATACTGAAATTTATTAAAACAATAAAATTTTTTTCAGAACTCTGAACTGACTCTTAAAATAAGGATAATGACATTGCCATGGTTTAAAGTGTTAATGATGGGCTTACATATGTCAATATTACTTATATACTCAAAACTGCTGAATTGGGGATTTAAGGTATCAAAACCTCACTGAGTCAGTCAAAGTCAGTGTAGTTTAATTCATTAGGTCTGATGCTCACCTCATTTATTAATGGCTGATATAAATTAATGAGTAAGTAACTAACTGGAACCACAGCAGGGCGAACACTTAATTTAGAGGCACCTCTAAATTTACTTTCTACACAGGCTGTTACTTTACATCTGCAGGCAAACTTTTAAAGTTAAATTGATAATCAAGATACTATTGGTTTAAGTGGCTGTAGATTAGACACTACACTGACTAAGCTATATTTCTTTTTAACAGGGAATCTGAGTTAATCAGTGTAGATATACTCATTCAGTCCTTTGAATATATGAGCTCTAAGACTGTCAGGATCAATTCTTAAACAGCTTCCAATTCATTCACCAGCTTTCAGCTCCGTATGCCAGGAGAGCAGTTTTCCATTTGTGGGTTCCAGTTTGTTTTACGTCCTCTGCATACTACTGATCACCTGATCTGATTGCCAAAATTATTTTTCCTTTTTATCCTTCTTCATGTAAGTTAGCCTATAACTAATTTTTTGTGAGTAAATATCATAGAATCATCATAGAATCCTGGAATGATTTGGGCTGGATGGGATTATAAGGATCATCTTGTTCCAGTCCCTGTGCTATGGGAAGACACACCTTCCAGTAGAATAAGTTAGTCAAAGTGTCATCCAGCCTGGACTTGAACAGGGATGGAACAATCCCATAAAACAGCCATCATCTGTGTTTAAAATATTTGTTTCCTCTATGAACCGAACATCTTTCTTTGGAACTGCATTGAAACAGTCTCCAAACACCACCAAAACATGGTTCATTTTGCTACCATTTTGACAAAACTAGTCTTCACCAAATGACAAAATGCCACCCTTTATAGCTTGGAACTACATTTTAAAACTAAAATATCCACAATTTAAATGCATTGGCAAAAAATGAGACATTTGCAATGTCCATGTGTGCAAACCTTCATATATTTTAGAAGCAGAATGGATTGTCACACTATGTAATTGCCACATGTTTCCACACACAGACCTTACAAGCACAAGAAACACCTGATGAAAGTTGTTTTAAAGTCTAAACCAGCTTAGTGATTTCAGTGAAGAACTGGAAAATCTGAGCAGTCAAAGGCAAATTCAATGTGCTAATGCATATTTCAGAAGCCTAAATTCAATGGTCTATTTTGAAAACGTGACCTCCTTTTATCTTCATTTTCCTTCCACTCTGAACCTTCAATCAAATAATGACAGAAGAGATGGGAAATCTGCACAGTTCTGTGATCAGATTCTCAAAATTTCCTCCTGGAGATATTGATTACATTTTACCAGTCTAAGTTGGACCCTAGAGATCCAGAATTGGATACATATTAAGTAGGTTGACTCCATAGATCAAATCAGCACACTATTTGCTTGCTGACACTGCGAATGCTGCAAGGGCTTTAACTACAATTTGACTTCTTCAGTTTCTCCAGCTTTCCAGGGAACAAGCTCTGTCTTCATTTCAGGCCATTTCCACACCCCTCTACTCAGGATATGGACATGCAAAAATACATTGAAAACCCCTTTGAAAATAAGACACAAAAATTGGGAGCAGCATAGTTGAAATATAAAGGAAACATGTTAGGCTTTCGGTTCTGAATTTCACATTAAATAGGATGCTTTTTCTTTCTTTGCCCCTGGAGTCAATTTTTCTATTAGGATGGAGGGGGAAAGGCTCCCTTAGTATCTTGGAAAATTTCCGGAAAGCCTTCTCCAATCTGGAGATGCAATTTCAGCAGTCAGTACGTAGCTGGGGAGCAAACCAAGAAACTGTTTTATGAACATACAGACATCAAGCAAGGGCAGGCTGTCCCCGACCTAAACCTCCCTCCAGCTGCAACCTGTTATGATGCCCTGTCTACATGATTTATTTCTCCCCTACTGCCCTAGCCCGAGCTGGCAAGGAAATCAGCTGAGTTTACAAACACACATCTCAAAAAAAAAAAAAAAGAAGAAGAAGAAAAAATGAGATAAATAAAATTTTTAAAACCACACACTTCAAAACCTGTCTTAAGGTCCCTCTGTGTGAACTTACGTTGCCTTTTTCGAATTTATTGACAGTGTTTATGCAATTGTAGAGGACACGTTCCCCCGTGTCTCCCTGGTCGCCGATGAGGCAGACAAAGACATTGGCATCTGTGCCACTCCCACTTACTGTCCCAGTGCAAACTGTCACACGGTATTTTATCACTAGGGAGACATAAATTAATAAAACAATTTCAGCAACACAATTTCCATTGAAATTTACTGCATTTTTGACAGGATTGTAATTAACTTTAAGTGTTCGTTCTTCCATATGGTTCTTGTGCTGATGTATTGACTTTCTACAGTTCCATGTTAACACTAGAAAAAGAAAGTAAGCCAAAAGAGGACCCATAAAAGCCCTCCAAAGAAGGACAGAAAGATTTCCACCCCTCCAAGTAAAGCCTCATGAACTGGAGTCCACATCTTCCTTGAGGTCCCTGTCCTACCTCCTTTCCTGCCTTCCCAAGATGGTCCTGGTGATGGGGGACGCAGTAGAGTGTTTGGGGAAAACATTTTCAGCATCCATGGGCATGACAGAAAAGACAAAGAGAGTTAGAAAGGGACAAGTGCTCAGAGATCTGAGAAATGGGCCCTCTATGTTGGATTTACGGGCCCTCTATGTTGGATTTACGGGCCCAGATGGCCCCATCCCCTTGAGATCCTTTTAATCATAGAGTTATTAAGGGTAGAAAAAGCCTCTGAGATCACTCAAGACTTCAAGAGTCCAAATTTTATGCAGGAGGTTGGATTGTGTTGTGCCTCCTTGTCACATTTGAGATTTTTATTTAGGATTTTTCAGGATGGATTTTGAACTGCCAACCTTCCTTCCCTAACCCTGCCCTCATCTCTGCCATCCCATCCCACTGAGTGAAGGATTTCCAGGCAGAAATACTACAGAGAAGAGTGAGTCCACAGACCAACCTTTTGAGAGGGGCCCTCTCCTCCAGCATAGAGAAGGGACAAGAGATAATGTTCCCACCCTGTCTCCAAAACCCACCTCCCTCCCTCCAAAGCCCAGCATGCAGGTGCTGCATCTCAACTCTGTTCAGCACAACTACTCCTCACAGGAAAGTGCCTGTGTGAGGCTTCAAGCTGCCCTCTCCACAGCTGATTAAAAGTACATTTCAAAACCAGGTCTATTTACATTTTAATAACATCTGCAATTACAATTACTCTTCCTCTTCTAAGGAACTGCTCTGCTGCATGCAGATCACCAAAATCAGATTTTTCAGAAAACCTGGTCTACAGAGTGTGGGTGCTTTGGTGGAAATAGGAAAAATCCCACTGGCCACGTTGAGATATTCTGCTCTCCTAAATTCTCCTTCTAAGTACATTTAGTTCTTGTGACACAAGGTCAAGGCACAAGTGGCCAATTCAGGAAGCCAGTGAAAAGTTTTGCAGCTTTCCTTAATTAAACCTCCAGATCAATTAAATGAATAAATAGTTTGGATTGCTCATACATACTGAAAGATGCATTTGCTTTTGCACTACTGTTCTGTGAAACTTCCCATGTATTTATATATACAGCTGCATAAATTTGCTTATAACTAAATAAAAATTTAAATAGGATTGTTGACTTTTAGATTGCATTTCAGCTAAGCTTGCTTTCCATGAACATCCCTCAAACCTTGCATTTCACATTTTAAGGGAGACTGGGAAAAAAAAATACAAGTTTAAAAAAACCCCCACCCCTGACTCTGGAAACAATTGTGCTGTGACCAGATCTCTCCAACTTCCCATCACAAAGAAATCTGCTAAGGAAAAAAAAAAAGCCTGGGATTTTTGAGGCTTCATGCAGCTAACGATGCACACAGAAAATACTGCAGAGAGAAAGTGCCAGAAAGAGAAGTTAATTGAATTGCATGGGTCTGCCTGTGCATCTCTCACACAAATAGGGTTTCTTTCTATTCAGGTCCTAGGCGAGCCCCTGCACAGAGCCCACGGCTCTCACCTGGCATGACTTCAGTCACTAGAGATCCCTCCGCAGGGAGCTCCCGCACGATCTCGTTGTCATCTTCATTTATATCTAGCCAGCGGCCACAGTTGAATGAGTATTTTTCTTTTGTCAGCGTTTTCAGCAGAGTTACCTTCATTAAACCAAAACACTGTGTGAGTGCAGAAGCTTAAAGACAAGAAAGCAACAAGCTCCTGACAGGCTTTTGCCAGGCAGGCAAGAGTAGGTAGCAGTAGAGAAATAAATCTCATTAATAATGAGACTGTAATTCCAACTCATGTGCTCTAGTGATGCACAGAGCAAAGTCGTAACTGATGGCTTTTCACTCCTCCTTTCTCCAATCACTCCATGGTGTTATGAAAGTTTTGAGGGATTCTGTGGCCCTTAAAATTTCTCATCATATGACACTGTATAAACTCAGAGAGCAAACTGTGGATGGGGCTTGTGCTGCTGGTCCTCACTGCTCAGAATCAGTGCATGGCACATTGAGAAAACACTCAAAAAATGGCAGCAAGCTTGGCTAAAGATCTGTAGGAGCTTCCAAGGGAGTAATGAGCAAATAAGGTGGCAGTCTGCAGCTGTCTGGTGAAATGGGTGAAGAAAGGGTGTGATGAAGTTCTACAAAATCACAGGTGACATGGAGAAGGCAAAGGGGGGTCAACTGTTCACTGTTCTGCCACAACAAATACAGGGTATCAAATGATGCCTGTGGAACAAAGTTCCAAGCAAACAAAAGGGCACAACCAGCCTGTGAAGTCCTTGCCAAAAGTTATTATGATTGCTAAAAGTTTAAATGCTCAAGGGAAGGCTGAAAACTTTGAACAAATAGCTGGAAGAAAAATCTATTAAATGCTTTGTATTCAGGAGGTCTGTTCAGGAAGTAACTGTCCAATTAAATAGTCAAAAACTGGAAGAATGTTAGGAGGAAGTATCATAAATGCTTGTCCTTCTCTTACATTTCTTTAATCATGTCCTTCTGTGACACAGGACGTTGGGTTAGATGGACTTTTGGCCTGACAAGAGTGGCTGATCTATGTTTTTGTACTAGAAAATAGAAGCCTCACCTGACATGAGGCAAATCTGGCGTGAAATGTGTGAGGACTGGACCAAAATATCATTAAGGCTTTATCTAAGTTCTGAGATACTAAAATGGATGCAAAAATGATGGGATTCATGTAGTATGAGTCTGATGCATCCAGAAAACATCAGACTGGCTGTATTTGAACAGACTGATTTCACAGTCATAGAACCATGTAGGTTGAAAAAGATGTGTAATATTGTTGAAACCAACCATAGACCATTGATGCATTTCATGCATCTTAACCATGTTTGTTTTGATAGTTTGGCCAAAAGTGAATCCTAGACACACTGCCAGATCCTTCTTGTCCTTCCTAAACAGAATTTTTGTGCAGGAAAAATAGAATACCACAGGGAAATATATGGCTATGGAAGATACATGCATTATTGCATCATTTGTGATGAGCAAGAACTAATAGAGATGCCTGCAGTGGCCCAAAGTCTGACCAGCCCTTTCTCTTTGATAAAGACCACAGCCAGACATCTTCTCCCACCATATGCTGACAACATCAGTACTTGATGCCCTTTTCCCACTGGAGATGGGTGTTGGCTGTGGATGCTTTTGCAGCTCCATGACAGTGTTAGAGCACAGGGTCTGTCAAAGGAGGTTAGAGGAATGCAGGAAAAACTTCCAAGCTCTAAACTGTGATTTATGAACATAGTTAATCACAGATGCAGAGCAAAATGTGTGTTTTGTTAAGTCCAGAGAATGCCTCCCAAACTGTCCAGGAGAAGTATGGGTAAAACTTAGAGAAGAACTTGCTGCCTAGACAACACAGGAGAGGGCTGATAGCATGAAAACCAATGCTGGTAGAGCAAAAGACATGTGACTGAGGTTCAAGCAGATCACCCTTTTAGGTTCCCAAACAGCACAGTGCTGCTCTCCTCTCCCCAGTCTCCAGGTGTGCACCTCCTGTCAGCACTTCATGGAAGGTGATGCTCCACTGTGCAATAGCTCTCTTCTGTAATCAGGTTTTTTTCTGTGGGCAGCCTAAATAAGTCACAGAAGGAGTGGGTTTGCCCCTCTGCTATGATGTCTGAGATTAGGAAGATTTCTGAAGAGCAAGAAAAACCCTGGCAGTGAGATGGGACTACAGTGTGCTGACACTGAAAGGATGGGAAAATGTGGTTTTCACCATCAGTCTGGTCTGTTGGGAGCTGCCTTTTCCCAGTGCTCTCATTTTCCATACACAGAATCATAGAACCCTTTAGGTTAGAAAAGCCATCCACAATCATGGAGTCCAACCATTCCCCAGCACTGCCAAACTCATCACTAACCCATGTCCCCAAGTGCCACATCCACATGGCTTTTACACCCCTCCAGGTGTAGGGACTCCACCACTGCTCCAGGCAGCTGTGCCAGGGTTGGACAGCCCTTTACATGAAGGAATTTTTCCTAATATCCTATCTAAACCTTCCCTGGTGCAACTTGAGGCTCTTTCCTCTTTTTCTGTCACTTTTTACCTGGGAGAAGAGGACAAACCTTACCTGGCTACAATCTCCTTTCAGGGAGTTGTAGAGAGAAAGTCCCCTCTGAGCCTCCTTTTCTCCAGGCTTCCACCCCTTGGCATGATGGGGAGGCACCTCTGACCACTGCACATCAAACTCAGCTGCCAGCTGTGGAACAGTGACCCAGAACTGGCACTGCAGACCTCTCTGACCAGTCTGGCTTTTCAGATATACCTTCTCTTGCTGTACCCTCACCTTATTCAGATGCCAGCCTGCAAAGGGATTTCTTTTCTCATGCCATATCCGAAGCTTATAAAATGTGCCCAGATCAGGGAGCTCGATCTACAGAGGGGAAAAGAAGTTCATTATCCACTTCAATATTTCAGCAAAACATGCACACAAAGGACACCTCAGAACACCTTTTGAGAGCTAAATCGGAGAGGAGTCAAAAACTAAACCTCATCTCTATTTGGAAAAGACAATCCATATAATTTGCATCACTGCCAAACTAAATGACTTCATCTCCAATTAAAGATCTCATGCTGATGATTTTCCATGCAGGTTTGAAACTAATGCCCTGGAAAACAATGCCAGCCAAATGTACTACTTGCACAAGATTCATACCATGAACTTGTCAGTCTGTCCAGTTTCAAAGTTGTCTGAATTGTTGTCCAGCTTCATCTCATCTGACTTCCCCTTGTCTCCATAAATCTGGAAGAAGATGGTGGCATCTGTCCCTGCATTCTTAATGTCACTTGTCCAGATCCACAGAGACCAGGGGTTCTCTAGAAAGAAAGGTTCAATGTATTTGTTTTGAAAGGTAAGTTTTAAGGGCGACCTGGTAAAAAACATAATTTTCATTCTTTCCCTTGGTAGGTAAAGAGGGCAGGATGATATGAAAGAAGACCAAGACATTTCATCCTTTTTGCACAAATGTAATCAGCTGCTAGATGATGTATACGAATGAGATTGGCTGCAAATATAAATCAATTATTTCATTCAAAAGAAAATGAGGAAAAAAACCCCAAATCACCACTTTCCAGGTGATCCATATCCCAGTTACTTGTATAAGGTGCAATGCAGCTCTAAAGAGCTCCTAAACTTCCTTAATCTGTGTCTGGAACAAGGAGCAGTAAAATACAGACATACTGTCACCTCATCCTGACCCTTCCTGACTAATCAACCCAGGTATGCCTTTTGCAGAACAGGCCACTCAGGTATCCCTAGCCATGCTGTACCATGCGGGGCAAACATACTCAGAGCAATGTAGAGATATTTTCCAAAAGGTTTTAAATTATTTAAATGCCTAAATCCCACCTGACTTCAGTTAGCACTTTTTTATGCTATGTGACATGCTGAAAGATTGTGGCCAAGCTGCAAAATTTTTCTCTCTTAAGTCTTGACTTTATTTTAACTATAAGACCAGCCCACCTGCAGCAAGTTTACATTGGTTTTCATACCAGAAGATGGTTGCATATAAAAAGGTGACATTATTTCCTCTAAAGAGCCCCTCATCTGCATTCTTTATTGATGATAATCTGTGTCGCTTCTACAGGCCTTGCAGCACCTACAGGAGAGGGAACAGCCTTCTTTCCTCACTCAGACATCAGCTGAATTATTAACAAATCTTAATGAGAGAATTGCTAACCCTTTCAGTATGCCTGAGCCCACACCAGCACTGCTTGACCTTCAGAGCCCAGAATGGAATATAAAAATATGATGACATGCATATAAATTAGATTTTTACTGATCTACTTGGTGTTTGACTGTAAAAAAAAAAAAAAGACAGTCAAGAGCTACTGAAAAAAAAATGAGGGGAAGAGGGAGCTCTTAGAAAAAGTTTTGCCCCTGTTTTAATAATATAAAAAATGTTCACTACCACTCATTTCTGAAAAGCACCTGCAGGTTTTATATGAGCAGAAATGAAGCAAAGGCTGTGGATGTCATGTGATAGAGAAGCCTGGTGTCTCTGGGGAAAAGAGCAAGGGCAATTCAGACACCAGAGACTGCTCTCATCTGTCTGGCTTGGCCTCTCTGACCTCTTGCTGAAGGAAAGAAGGAGTGAAGCCTGTGTGGAGGGGGAAACAGGACCTTGTACCAGGATTAAATGCTGATAGAGCTTTCAGGGAGAAACCACACAGGGAGAAACGTGGGTGAGCCAGGGCAACAGCTGCTGGAGGTGACCAGGCATTTCCCCAGATACCCATCACCATCCTCCTAGGGCTCGCTGGGCACATTCCCTTCACATCAAGGGATCCAGGCAGTTTGGAAATTCTCAGAGCCAGAGCAAATATTCCTCAGGGCACAAACACCAGGGAGGGCTAAATCTAACACAACAGTTTCCAGGATAACATTCAAGATAAGGAAGGGAGGGAGTGAAAAAGTACAGAATAAATACAAGCTACACATGGAGCTGCAATCTGCTGCGGGAGCAGCTTGTGGATGCTGTGCTGGGAGATGTTTCACCATGGATACCCCAAGTGAGGTTCAACTCAGCTTTGATCAGCTCTACAGAAAGGGACAGTCCTGTATGCACGGGGAGATAGGCAAGATGACATAATAGGTCTTTTCTAACTCCAAGTCTTACGCTTCTATAATCTGGCAGCTAAAGGTCACAGATTTCTCAAGGCTAATGCTCCCTGTCTATCTCCTGCACTGCACTGGCAGGGGAATTAGCCTGTCAATAACAATCAGAGCTGATAATAGAGGGTTAAAGGTTGCAGATGCTTTAGCTAAATGGACCGAGTCGGAGGCGCAATGTGGTTATAACACTGACTAACATTTAGATAAAGCTTATTTAAATGAAGTGCTGTTTAAGCAGGAGCCCACCCGAAGCACGCGGATTAAACTGTGTCTATTATCCTAATTAAAAGATTCTGTTTACACATAGGCACTGGCACAGGCGAGACAGCAACGATGTGTTTTGCTTGGTGCAAAATCAGCCAGCGAAGCGAGGCTGGTGCTGGAGCCTGTGTGGATGGATGAACATACTCATACGCTGCACAGCAAGGCACAGAGCAGCTCCTCCCTGCAAACGTGTGCCATTGCCTCCCTCTAGAGAGAAGGCTTCAAATTCAGCACCCTGTTCCTCAGGAGGCACATTTAGTAGCCGGACAAGACTAAGACTGGTTATTTCTCTAAGGTCAAAAATAAAAAAAGTTGAAGGTAGCAGGAAGAGTTTTGTTTTTCTTCCTTCCCCCCCACCCAGGGTTGTCTTCTTATTACATTTAGGTTTTATTTCCATCTGCAATAAGAAAATTTTGCTTCCATATTAATAGGAAACGTAGTCTGGCTTGTCTGCAAAAGTAAGATGGTGGCTGAGGCAGCCTCAAGGACAGTGAACCTAGGAAGGCTGGCAGGTCTGATTTCTTCCCTTAAGAAAGTGAGTGTAATTCTTCAATATATTGAAGTTTCATTTTAAACTCCCCAAAGCATTATGTTCAAAGATGAAGCTCATGCCCCACCATCAGAAGGATGTGCTGCTGCTGGGAGCAAGTCCAGAGGAGGCCACAGAGATGCTCTGAGGGCTTGAGTCCCTCTGCTCTGGAGCCAGGCTGGGAGAGCTGGGGGGGTTCCCCTGGAGAAGAGACCTGAGAGCCCCTGCCAGTGCCTAAAGGGGCTCCAAGAGAGCTGGAGAGGGACTTTGGAAAAGGGATGAAGGGACAGGAAAAGGCAGAATGGCTTCCCATTGCCAGAGGGTGGGGTTATATCAAATATACAGAAAAAACTCTTGGCTGTGAGGGTGTGGAGGTCCTGGCACAGGTTTCCCAGAGAAGCTGTGGCTGCTCCATTTCTGGAATTGCGTAGGATGTGGCTTGTAGGAACCTTGCCTAGTGGAAGATCTCCCTGCCCATGGCAGAGGGTTTGGGATGAGATGATCTTTAAAAATCCCTTCCAACCCAAACCCTTCTATGACTCAATGACTTAGGCCTCTACTTGACCACAGATCCACTCATATCACTCAGGTGACATTCACAGTGATGTCACTTGTGGCCAGGAGGCTACTGGACAATTTTACCTACTTTTCAGTCTTTTCTGTCGTAAAGAGACCATTTCATAGAGTTCCCGCTCTATGAGACCATCTCCTTCATCTTCATCCAGCCATTTCCCACACGGGAAGGTTTGCTCAATACCAGTGAATGGGCAGTAAACCACCACCTGGAAAAAGAGATTGGGAAAGTGGGGTTGAATATTGTGTTACTGGCGGCCCACAGGACCTCGACACCAAAAACTTGAAAAAACAAAGCACAGACATGAAGATCTTGGTCCTGATCTCAAAATCAGGTTTTCTGACCAACATGAACTGGACTGGTTGCATGATTCTCAATTTGGAATTCAGCTACAACCCATCTGTCCTGTTATTCTCATTTTTGCAGCAGTACATCAAAATCGGTCAACCAAGCAGAGGTAAAACACCACAAGAGGAAGGGAATGAGAACGGGTAGGTGGCTGCAGGAGCCAGCCCTGCTTCACACCAGATCACAGTAGGGCTTTGCAGAAAACACAAGATACAAAAAGCCTTCAAACACATCCTAAGCTGATTTTGCTTTCCAGGAAAACTGCATTTCCACATAGCTTCAGGATAGGCAGCTGTCCTCTTCCCCACCCTCCTATCACCTCCTGCTGACCTTGTACATGATCTCACACCAAATATTGCCCCACTACCTCCCAGTAACAGCTGTGGTCAGCCACATTTTTTGGTGAGTTGTTTTTTACAATTTCTGAGCCCCAGAACAGGATCTAGAAACTTCAGGGAAGTATGAATGCAGATGATAACTTTGAAACACTCAGCACAATCCAAGACTGCATTTCTGTCCAGCCCCTTGGGTGAACATCTGAAGGTGCTTTTGGAGCTGAGCAAACAATAATCTCTATCTTTGTGACTGCAGAGGGGCAATCAACCCAATTAGTGATTGATTGACTTATGCATCTAATGTGCCTTTGAGGCAATCAGCTACTCCCATGCATGATGTATAGTATTGACTTGTTAAATCGGGGATATTGCCATCTGAACAAAAGCATATTTATTTATTTATTTTTAAACCACATTTGGTTGTTGGGGTCAGGTTGGGGTCAGGAGACAGTTTGATAGCTTCCTACAGACAAAAAACTTGGCAGTGTTGGCATAATGCTGGAACTCCGTGACCTCAGAGATCTTTTCCAACCTAAATGATTCCACAAGTTTATGATGATTTAGTCTCACCTTCTCACAAAACCAGCCAGAGCTGACGCCACAATTATCGTGCCCAATGGTGACCCTGCTGAGAGGGCTGAGAAGAGCAGCTATCTCCACATTAAAGAGATCTGTTCTGGCACGCTCAAATTCACCTCCTTCCAAGAAAATCTTCCCACTGTTCTTTAGGCCTTTGGAGCCGTGGAGGATTACATGGATCTTGGAGTTTGTTCCAGCTCCTCTGATATCTCCTGTCACTACAGCCACATTGTACACAATACCTGAAGGAATCAGGAGTTTGGTTAGGAAAAAAAAGAAGGGAGGAAAGGAGTCTGAGAGTTATGGTTTGATTGAATTGACATTGGACTGTGTTGGTTTCCAACTTGCCTATTTTAGATTTTGACTTACAGTGCAATGCTTAATTTGGTGTTGACACACACCAATGTGTCTGAGAAACACACATTTACATTCAGACTGTCCAAGAGAAACAGGCTTGGGGAGACAAACCCCCTGTCACATGGCCTAGTGGAAAAAAAACATGGGGTTTTTAAGCCACCATGTCATTATAATTAGGTGAAGAAAGGCAAAAAAATTAAATTGGCAACTTGCTAGTTTGATTTTGAATTATACCAAGCACTAAATGTGCCAGAGAATGCCAAGAAAATGGAAAACTGTTGCTTAGAAAGCTGCTGAAGCCATCAGGACCTCCACAGTCATTGTGAGAGCCCAAAGACCCCAGCAAAACAAAGTTTGGGAGAGGTATTAACCTATCTGGGAGAAAGAAAAACATTTCTAAAAAGAAGTCAATATGCATACAAGTGTCCTGTACTTTTATTTTTTTTTATTTAGCTCTAACTGGTAAAAGAAAGAAAACATTTCTTCCTACTAAACTTACCTTTCAGAAGGTTCATAGATAAGCACATCTTAGATCCATCTCATGACATCAAATAGACATATAAAACACTCTAGCAATGTTTTAGGGAGCATGTACAAGATAGTTGGGGCCCAAGCTAAGTTCTTTGATTAAATTACCCAGAAATTTCAACAGGGACTTCAGATGAAGTAGAAGCATCATAACACAGTCTCTTCTAAATAATCCTCCCTTTGAAATTTATATTAAAAATTTTACTTAGTTATGCTTTATTGTGGATATATCTTCAACAAAACTCATGAGAGCAGGACAAAAAAATGCAATCATGAGCGGTAAAAAATAAAGGAAGCTTTTAGTGAATGAAATACATTTCTTTCCCATCTTCTAGTTTTTCTTAACAAGCATCCTGCAGTCAGGAATCTGCACCCAGCCCACTTTCCTCATGCACATGCAGGGGGACTACAAGGACTGCAGATGTTGGATACCATGCAAGGAAGTAAAGAACAGCTGTTACATACATGATCAAAGTGTTTACCTTTATGCTAATAAGTAAACTCAGGCAGAACACCATCCAAATAATCTTCTGCCTTGTGGTAAGTTCTTTTATTGACTTTACATCCAGGTTTCTTCTAATAGAGACATAAATTTTGGTTGTCTTTGCTTTAACCACATTGGATAATAAACAAGACTGATTTAGGGATCAGCACTGTCTTTCTGGTTTTGCAAAAAGATGTGTAGTTCCCCAGATAAGAACTAAAATGTTCACTAATGTGTGGTACATTGGTGACTGTGGAAATAGCAAATCATTCTCTAAAAGCTGGTGAGAGACTTGCTGAAGTACAAGCTGTATCTTTCATCCTCTGCCCATCAGCACCTTATCCAGGTGCATTAGATGATAAACCAGCATGTAGGTCCTGCACAGCTTCAGCACTGAGACAGAGAGGTGGGAAATATGGTGGCTGTTCAGGGACCCTTGCACCAGCAGATGGTTCACTGCAGATCTCCCTAAGCATAAGGCATTCAGTCTTCTAAAGAAAACATGGCTAACAGCATTAACTTCCTATTTCCCACCATGGATTCAGCCCATGACTTTACCTGTGGCTTCAGTGCCCCCAACAAGAATGTCCCTCTGGATTTTTCCATCATCTTCATCTAAAGCAAACCAGCGTCCAACTGGGAATTGGTACACACACTTATTGCCAATATCTTCAATGATCACCTAAAAGAAAAGGAACAGCACTTCGAAAAATATAATGGGAAAAGTGAAGGTGTTACACAAGAGGGTGCAGAAGAGTGGAAGCTTAATATACACAGTCTGACCTGGTATTTAGCATATTCAATACTCAAGCAGATCCCTCTCCACTCCCTAATTAGTACTGATATAATTTCAGACAATCAGTGAGTAAAAAACCAGCTTTTCCCTTTTCTTTTTTTGATCCAGTGAACCCACTCTGCATCTCTCACGGTGTATGAGACCAGGTGTCTCTGCTATCAAGACCAGCTGGCTGGCCTGTCTTCCTTCTCTCCAGAGCCTGTTTGCTGGCTACTCTTCTCTGACAGCTGAACGACAGCTCTTTGTTCTGCTTTGAGAACAGGCTGTGTTCTTTCTCACTGCTTTAGAGCCTTGTTATAAGATAAAAACCAGGAATTTCAGGGCAAATCAAGACCAGTAGATCAGCTTGTGTGACCTAGTAGTATTACTTTATACCAACCAGTTATTCCAGGATGGTATCATTGTAAATGCAGCTGTGATACCTGTGGTAGGTACAGTTTCTAATTAGGAATTATTTGGCTCTTTGGACCACCAGGGGGGTGGAGCAGTGCAAGCATATGAAGTTGAGCAAGGCCAGGTGCAAGACCCTGCACCTGAGTTGGGGCAATCCAAAGCACAAACAGGTTGGACAGTGAACAGATTGAGAGCTGTGCTGGGAGGCGGACTTGGGGGTGTTGATGGGTGAGAGACTGGACATACCTCGGACAGAAACTCCCCCTGTGCTGGGCTGATCCCAGAGTGGGCAGCAGGGGAGAGGGGAATTCTGCCTCTCTACCCCATCAGGTGAGACCCACATGCAGAGCTGCCTCCCGCCCTGGGGAACAACAGTACATGAATGTGCAGCTGCTTGACCAAGTCCAGAAGAGGCCACAGAGATGCTCCAGGGCTGGAGCCCCTCTGCTCTGGGGCCAGGCTAGGAGAGCTGGGTGGGGGTTCTTCCGGAGAAAAGAAGGCTCCAGGTAGACCTGAGAGCACCGGCCAGAGCCTAAAGGGGCTCCAGGAGAGCTGGAGAGGGACTTGGGACAAGGCATGGAGGGACAAAACAAGGCAAATGGCTTCCCAGTGCCAGAGGACAGGTTTTCCTAATTTATATGAGATATTCAGAAGAACTTCTTTTGTGAGAGTGGTGAGGCCCTGGCACATGTTGCCCAGAGAAATTGTGCCTGCCCCATTTCTGGAAGTGTTCAAGGCCAGGTTTGATGGGGCTTGGAGCAACATAGTCTAGTGAAAAGTGTCCATGCCCATGGCAGGAGGGTTAAAAGGAGATCATCTTTAATGTCCCTGTCAAACCAAACTATTCTAGGTTTCTGTGATATTTTAATAAAACAAATCAGGGAACAATCTTTGCCTTTAATACTAGATTGTAGTTTTTTGCACCCTCTGCTAAGGTGTTCCTTATCAATATCTTCTCTGGGCTCCTGAAGCCTGCCATGGACTTACTATATTATCTCAAACCAGCAGAGGAGTGTACTGAAGAATTCCGGTAAGAGGAGAAGAAAGCAAAATCTCTACTCCTCTGCATGGCTTATGTCTCAGACAGGAAAAAAAAAATCACTGTTGTGGAGAGAAAGTCCTTGACACTTCCCTCAACAAACAGGGAGAATCTGAAATCTGTCCTCTCTGATAAATGTATGAAGCCATTCCTTGGGAAACAGAGCTTCCCCTCCTGTCACTCATCCCACACTCTGCCGTTGCCTGTAGCATCACTGATCCTTGTTGCACCTCCATAGACACAGACATCAGTGTCTGCCAGGACTGGGGTTGTCAGCATGAGAGAGCAGTGCTGTGCTGGAGTGTTAGAGACTAAAATAGCTGAGGTTCAGGAGAAATATCAACCCTCTGATTCCTCTCTACCAGCTGATCCTCTTTGGGTTCCTTCTAATGGATTTATTAATATATTTAGAGGTGGAAAACCATCTCTGAGTATAAGCCACACTGAAAACACAAGAACAGGTTCATCCAGGAGTGAGAACACCAGAGTCTCCAAGCATTGCAGCAAATTACACCAAGACATCGGACAACAGTGGACAATAACTGAGCTATCTGATCTCAGATCTCCAAATTTCCAGATGAATTTGCAAGGCAAAAGTTGCTTTTTACTTAATCACAAACATCTTGGCAGCTAGTGG
>VWZD01011480.1:0-59782 GCA_013396695.1 Sakesphorus luctuosus
AACTATCAACAAAAAACTACTAAGCAGAAACACAGCCACTTAAAACACTTATCTAGACACTCTTTCAGTAACATAGGACAATAAAATAGCTTGCACACCACTCTCTCTGTAACACAAAACAAAGGGAAAGAACAGAACTGCTTCTTATCAACACACATGTAGAAAAAGAAACTGCACATTGCAAAAGAAAGCAATAACTAATATAAAATGGCAAAGTGTAAAGCAAGTTACTGTCACCAGTATTAAGGTAGCAAAACACAGTTAGCAAAGAAGGTGCCCACAAAGCAAGAATCAAAGTAGCTGTTAGCATAAGACGTAAGATAGAATGCACAAAAGAATAAGCTTTGTAACAAAGCAAAGTTAAGAATGTAAAGTATAGAGTATAAAGCACACATGGTTCTTACCCCTACACTGTTCCAAGAGAAGGAGGCAGGACAGGCTGCCAGCAGTTACCCTGCAGAGGCAGAGCATTTCCCCCTCTCTCCTGCAGTTAAAACTGCATTTCTTTTTATACCCTTTTTTCCCCTCAGGTGGTTTTTTGTTCTGGGAGGTGATACACATGCCTGAGGGGGGTGGGCTCCTTGATTCTGCAGGGACAGGGTGCAACAAAGAAAGGCCATGCTAATTTAATGACATTCCATTCTTTGGTAACACCCACCACTTACCAGTTTGCCTCTGCTAGGACCACCCCTCCAGGGGGTTGAGGCATTTCCTTCAACACATCAAGGCTTATCTGGGCTATTACCCCACAAGATAGATAGATAGATAGAGATAGATAGATAGATAGAGATAGATAGATAGAGATAGAGATAGAGATAGAGATAGAGATAGAGATAGAGATAGAGATATAGAGATATAGAGATAGAGATGCTTGGCTCAGCTTCTTTCAAGTTTTTTTTCCCATTCCTTTTTCGTGCTTCGGGGAGCAGGGGGAGAAGGAGGGGGAAGGGGGGCGGCTCAAGCTGGAGGTCGGGACAAAACCAAGACACATCCCAGCACCTGCAGCCAAAAGTTGCAATCACAAAATTGTCAATTTCCCTGGTATTCCATTATCAGGTAAGTCCTGAAGGAAATTGGTTCTGCAGGTAGGTATTGAAAATGGAAAATTGTCTTAATCCAGCAGTTACAGTTCAATTACAGTGTGCATTGCTGAGATACTTTCATATGCTTATGGAAAGTATCTCAAACAAAAAACCAAAGCACAGGATTATTCACAAATGCCACATGGCTATATTTTGCCTTATGAATGCTGGACTACACTGTAATGAGAAGTATTTTTAAAGCAAATAAAAATGTTGCTTCTGCAAACAGAGGTGCTTAAATATTAATCATAGCTCTACCCCAATCCTGCTGAAATACTTAATGATTTTCTGGCCGTCACTCACTGTAATTCTGATGGTGGTAATGAAATGCTGCTGCCAGGCCTGTTTGTCAGTGGCCTGGGAGACTGCAGCAGGTGTCATTCCTGTTTTAAAAATACCAATTTATTCCCATCTGTGTGGTAAGTCTTATGTAAATGCAAAGAGCAAAGTACAAAGAGCCAATGTGACCCATCCTTTGCAGATACAGCATGTAACCCTCTCTCTCCCTCTGCTCAAAGCAGCCACTACAAATAGTGATGTCTGAAGCTGTCTGAAGCTGCCTTCCAAACCCACTGCCACAGGAAGGGTCCACACTGAGAATATCTAATGCCTGAACTCTGGGATTTTCCCTTTAAAGTAAAAAGATGGGTCACAGGCTGTTGGTATGGAGTCTGGATAGGAAGTGTGCATTTTCAGTAATGAGATGACATTTCAATATAACTGCTCCTGCAGCCCATCTAGACTTAGTGCATAGTGTGTGAATTCATTTTAGCCCTGAAACTTTATCTCAAGATCCCTTTATAGACTTGCCAGAGATGAAAAACAAGCATAAAAATGATACTTATCTCTGTTTGTATTATTAGACCTAGACCATAGAGAGAGAGGAAGCAAGAACACAATTTAGGTTATACCGCCCCAGACAAAGGAATACATGTGAGTACAAACAATAAAAATTCTTCAAGTGACAAGCCTTTAACCTTTCACTGGGTGGGTACCAGCTTCCTGTGGGTTTTTTTTTGTTTGGTTTTTTTTGTTTGGTCTTTTTTTTGTTTGGTTTTTTTCCCCCCACGGAAAAAATCTTTTTACAATGTCAAACTCCCTTTAATATTTTTAGTACATTTTAGACTGTGTTGATATAAAAAACCTATGATGCATGTATAATTCAATTTTGTATGGATTAAACATTAAATTAAAAACCACCTATAAAAAGATGGATGGCTCCTTCTCTTTTCCAGATCTTATTTTATTTTCTGGACAATTTTTCTGGAAAACACCTTTTCAAAAAGAATTTACAATATACTAAGGTACAAAAATATCCAAAGATTTGTTTATACTGCCTGTAGTATTACTTCTGTCTCGGAGGGGCCCAAATACTTTTATGCAGGTAACATACGAGTGATTCTTTCCTCAGCTACTTCCCTTTTGAAAGCTTATTTCATTTATTATCATGAACTGGAAGATATATTTTAGAGTAATGATGAAATACTGACTGGAAAATACAGTGTGCCATCTGTGGGGGCTTGTCTCTCAGGAGAAGGAGCTAGTTTATTAGGTAGCTTAAACGTTGTTGACATGAAGTTCCTGTCAGTTCTTTCAGTGCTAGAGTAGCATTCAGAAATCATAAGTGAGATGGGACCACCAGCAATGATGGCACTAATCAGTGAATTTTATCTTCTCTTTTAATGACCTTGGCTGAAGGTTGGACAAGCACATTGCAACTCCTGTGAGGCTTCCTTCTAGGAGAAATGCAGGCACAGAGAAGCTCCTGTGTGCCCAGTTCTCTCTTGGATATGAAGATAAGGTGCCAGTGGAGCAAGGCCCCACATGCCCCAGCCAAGACATGGCCTCTGTATTGTGTGCAATGCAGATGCAGCCTATTATTATTGTATTACAGGTGGGCAAGGACAGTGCCACAGAGTCACAGAGGTGCTGAGTTTGGAAGGCACCACTGGAGGTTGTCTTGACCAACCTTCCCTGGTCAAGCAGGGCCACCTACAGCCAGTTACTCAGGACCATGTCTGGGTGGCTTCTCAATATCTGCAAGGATCGAGACACTGTAACCTCTCTGGATAACTTGTGTCAGTGGTTGGTCACCCTCACAGTGAAAAAGTGTCTCCTGATGTTCAGAGGGAACTTCCTGTATTTCAGTTTGTACTCATTGATTCAGATCTCTCACAGGTCATCACTGAGAAGAGCCTGGCTTCATCCTCTTCGCAGCCTCTCTTCAGCTATTTATACACATCATGAGATTCCCCCTGAGCCTGCTCTTCTCCAAGCTGAACAGCTCCATCTCTCTGACTTTCCTTGTAGCTGAGGTACTCCAGTCCCTTCATCACCTCAGGGTCCCCTCACTGGGCTCTTCTCTTGGACTGGGAATCCCAAAACTGGATACAGTCAGTCCTATCTTAGTGCTATCACTGTTACAGCACCTTGGAACAAAACTTCTCAGAGCAATTCAGAAAACCAGCCCACGGGGGCTCCCAAACCCCACAGCTGGCAAGTTATCAGAGAGAAGCCCTGGGGCCTCATTCTGCCCTGTGGCTGAGGGGAGATAGGGCTGGGGAGAAATATGTGGTGTTTGTGCTGATGGCTGTGTGTGCCAGGATGGCCCAGGGAACAGTGCTCTGCCTGTGTCCTATCCCAGATAAGATGAAGGTGGCTTTCTGAGCCACGTGCATGGTGCTTGGGAAATCCATGGCTACTTATCACTGGATAGACAGCCCAGTGCAGGGCTGGGATTGCTGATACCATCCTTTCTGAGCAAGGGGAGATGCCATAGTGGCATCATGGGGAAATAGCTGTTTACTCTTTTCTTTTTCCCTCCCTTCTTCCAACCTCTGAAAGTATCAACAGCAGTATGACTCTCCATGTAGCCCCATTTCTCCATTTTTCTTCCTCTTTTGTCCAGTATTCTGAGATGTCTTTACACTTCTATTTTCCCAGAAAAGCAAATGCCCTCCCCCTGCCCCCTCATTCCTGGTCCTCTCATGTTTTTTCCTTCCCTCTCTCTCAGAGAATCTTAGATTTTTCTTTTTTTTTTCAAGATGAGAAGGATGTTCTGTATAATTAAGTTAGCACATGGAGTCTATGTTCATATACATTTATGAAATAACAAATAACATTTGAAACAACAAATCAAATCAATGCATACAAATAAAAGTAGTACATTGGGCTGCTGTCTTAGTTTAGAAGAAACTAAGATGTTATTATGGACTAGGAAAGAAAAAAAGGTGTTCCCCCTCCCCCACCAAACAAAATCACCACAGCATTAAAATTCAGGAGTTCTAATCAGGAAAGATGTGTGTGAACCAAGGATAACAGTCTTTATCTGCAATAATATACATATATATATAACCAAGACTAGGACAAAACCAAACAACTATCCTGTACCCACAAAGGAAAAAACAAAACAAAACAAAACCCTTTAGATGAAACTGAGTTTGTGTCTCTGCTCCTTATCTGGTGCAACTATATTTGCAGACAGCACAGGTCACTGCCGCACCTCAGCTGGCAGCAAAGTGACTCGCAGTTTCCTCCGGTAGGGCAAAGACAAAAGGCAGTCAGTGAGTAGCTGACTCCTCTGAATCACCCACGTGGAGAGACAGAGGCCAAAGAAGAGGATAGGGTAGAACTGTCTGGCAGGCAAAGCTGAGTCTCCCTTGCAGATGGAAAGCTCTCCTCCTCTCTCCGATGAGCAGCACAGAGTAAGAGAGCTGAGCAAGGGTCGTGGACCGGGCAACTCAGCTCCCCCACCAACACTTTCACCAGTCCTGCAAAAAGTGAGGTTTTTTTCTCCTCTCCCCCAGCCCTAACTCAAAGCAATCAAGTTGGAATTCGAAGTAGTGGCTACTCCTTTGTTAACTAGTGGCATGGGGTTGGGCATTAGCTTTTGAATTATGTAATGGAAGGGAGAGAATTCCTTTAACATCCAAAACCAGAACAGCTGCAGATGAAGCTGATCTGCATGTTAAGATATTTGCCCATTTTTCCTCTCTCTGAATATAGCTCTAAAATAAGCAGAAAATAAAAATGTTAAAATTAGAATTAATATTGTGTTGTTGTTCTGTACACAGGAGTCTACATAATCTTAAGGATCAGAAATGGTATGCAGCCATACTAGAAGAATAAAAGAAATACACATTTCTTGGGGAAAAAAGTCTTTCAATAACAAATAAACTAGCATATTTTATATTAATGCACGAAGCCAGTATTATGCTGAGGAACAGAAATGACCTTGGATACATGCTCAAGTTTAACAATCAAAAGCTAGCTTTGAAATTATAATTTGCTGCTATTAAAATGTCTTTTACAAAGTAAGTTTATGTTAAAACCTTACTAGTTGTATATTCCCTTTAAAGCACATATAAAGTATCTAGAAGCTATTTGTTGCAGAAAATATTCTTTCTCCAGCCAATCTGAGAGCTTTCAAATAAAAAGCTTTGTATTTTCAATTGAAACTCAATATTGATTTTTTTTTCATACTAGATTTCAGAAAACAAAGAACAGTTTTCCTGGTAACCTGATTCCTCTTCCCCCTCCCCACCCTCCTCTTCAAACCTCCTTCAGGTGAGAGTTGCTAGTGCTGAGACTTCCTCTATGGGTTGCATCAAGCAGGTGATGTTCACGGTGAGTAAACAAGGGGCAAAGGTAGCGGAAGAGCCTTAGGAGATGGGGAACAGAGTACCTCTTGACTTTCTGAATTTGACTGGTAGGCATCATTACTCTGTCCCCTGTGGGATGTGGTGAATATGGATTTCCCATGTGGAAAAAATGGGAGCAATAATGGTGTGTTACCCAAATCTGAGAAGAGTAGAGTCAGAGGCAATGCATCTGGTGAAAACAGAGATTTGTCTGTAGTTCTCCTGGCTTCTTATGAGTTGTATCATCTGGCTTTTCAGAACTCTAGGAGTGTTCAAACTTTCAGCTCTGTTCACCCACCACAGGTATCCACTGTTCACTGTCTAGCAGGATCAATGTTTCCCCTGAGCCTGATGGAGTGCAAGATGCAATATAACACATACACACAAAGGTAAAAGATAACAACAACGCTTCACCTCCCCACTGAACAGCAAAATCCACCACTTTGGCCACCCCATTCACTTCCTGGGAGATACCCAAACGAAGAGAAAAATTAACAATAAAAATGTTTACTTGCCTGAACCAAACTAGATGTGAAGTAGTGGTAAGGCCTAGTGCTCTGATACAGCCACAGCATGTCCTCCTGGAATGATGGCCATGAGCAGGAGAGACAGATACCTCTCACACTGTTTTTATGCTTGAGTTTACGTCAGATGGTATGAAATATTTCTTTGGTTGCTTAAGTCAGGTGACAACCTGTCCCCTCTAATCTACGTAGCACCTACCAAGGCCTACTAAAGCTAAGGCCTACTAATATTAAGGCCTAAATTACCACAATGATCAACCTCTGTCAGCCTGTTGCTGAGGTGGAGTCTGGTCAGAAAACTTATGTGCTGCAGAGATGGTTGTGTCACACAGGAGAAACATGCATGAGCAATCTAAGAAATGCAAAGAGGCAGGTGTAACGTTCAGATCTGCTTAATTTTGATGCAGATTGAACTATAAGTTCGATCTATTCTCTTGAGCAAAATGAAAACTCAAGTATCTGTAAATAACAAAACCTGATTTTTATTAATTGATTGCTAGAGAGATGCGAAAGGAAAAGAGGAAAACCAAGAAAAGTTAGGAAAAACGCCTAAGATCATTTATAGAAGCAGAGGAAAAGTACCACCATGAAAAAAACTGCTTTTGTGCTGTATTGATGTGATGAAGGGGGAGGAAAAGTGCAGTTTCTCTCTCTGTTTCTGCCACAATGTTATCTGTTGGGATGGTAAGTCTTTGAAATGCAGGGTGCATGATATCACCCCTCACGCCGACTGGCTGGCTTCTGGTTTAGCTGCAAAAAAGGCTGCCTTATTTTAGCCTGTAAGAGAAAAATTCAGGGAGAGGATATACCTCATGTATAGAGTCTCAGTCTCTCTCCACGCTGGCAGGCTCTCTCGCTCTAGGCCGATGAGAATCTCACGCATGCAGTGTCAGACTCTCTCCAGGCTGGCAGGTGGTCTCTCTCTTGAGGTAAGGTGAAGGCTGGTGGTGTTGGAAGAAAGGTGAGGCAAGCTGAGAGGAGAGATCAGAAGAAACCAGGCAGGTCCCTAGTTACTCCTTTTCTCTTGCTCCTCTAACTTCTGAATTCATCTTCAGGTTTTTATAATGCTTCATCGATCGCTGCACATGATTTTTGGCACGTAGTCAAGTGTAGTTACATCCAGATGTTGGAAATTGATGACAAAGACAGGATTTTCTGGCAGGAAATATTTTCCTTGGGAAAGCTCTTCCATGGAGCTGACAGAGTGATGTTAGCAGGATGTATTGAGAGGCAGAAAACAATGGAGAAACATAATTTTGGCTTCTCCGTTGTATGCTACAGCAGGGACAAAAGCCAGAGATACATCTTAAGGTAGGTGGTTGCCTGGGATGATGCAGTTTCTATCCTGCCACAGGTGCTGTGTGGTCTCTTCTGCAGAGACTCCCTTCTTTCTCTGGAGTGTGAGTAGTAGGGCAATTGCTGGGAGGGAAAGGGACCTGCTCTTTTGTGTGAGATTAGGGAAAGAAAGCAATAACCAAAGCAACTGAAAATTGCAATGACTTAGCAGGTAGTCTGTGTACACTGTGTGCTCTGTTCTTCCAGGAGCTGCTCTGATGCCTTTCAGCAGTGAGACAGAACTTGTGCTTTTAAACAGGAGGAAGACAAGAATGAGGCCGAACGTTTTGCTCCTCTGACAGTACCATATCTTTGCATGCTGACAGGTTTTAACATGAATTATTGTCATCTAAGTTCACTGCTTGGTTGAATTCTGTTGCCTGCTGCAAGTGTCCCTCAAATGTACGTATTCCACAGGGCTTGTCACCTAAGCAATGCTGCAATAACAGAAATCTCTTGACATATCCTCTTTTTTCATAGTCAAGACTTGGCACTACTTGGCACTGTTACTCATCAATTTGGTGGCATCAGAACAGCTTCTAAGTACATTTGGGAAGGACTTTTCTCAAGGTGCACCTGAGCCCAGAAATATAACAATGGGAAAAGTTGATATATCAGTTTCAGTCACTCACTTTTAGTGGGGATGGGGTTGCAATGCTCTGGAGTTAAAACAATTAAAAGTCTCACTTTTTGCCTAATTTTGTTGTTTTGCCTTTGGCCATTTCTATTTATGTGTAGATTGTGTGTTACCATAGATCTGTTTAGAATTCTACTAAGACATCTGTGTTACATTTTAAAAATAGTAGTCCCTTTTAATGAGAGCTATATCCCATGGTGATGACAGGCCTGCCATTCCAACTCTGAATTGTTAGCCTTGATGACAGTAGGAGAAAATAAGACCAGATCTTCCCAACTTGCTGTTTCCCCTGGATGAACTTTTCTTTCTGTGTTTGTTTAGTATGTAATATTAAAGTGGCATTTAGCTTGTAATCTCCTGTTAAATGAGATGGGAGTGATGGTTTTGTTTAAGTCTATGGTGATGAAAACTGCTTGCAAGAAGATATTTTTTTACAAAAGAGAAATGACTAAATAATTAATTAAACAATGATGAATTATTTTTTTCAAGCAGCAAGAGAAAGAGCTCAATAGGATAAACACTCGGTATTTCTCATTAATTTAGAAGTCACTTTCATGAGAACAAGAAAAAAAACCACATCAGAAGATAATCTGAAGTTACCTAAACCTTGATTAAGTAATGATGAATTTGCTGTCTCCAGGGGGTCATATTGTGCCTTTAGGTTAGCAGCATTTCTCTTTGAAGCTTAGTCTTGGAGTTTGGTTGAATTAAACTTTTATTTAAAAGGAAGAAACTTTTATTTAAAAGGAAGGAACTTTCTGCAGCCTAGAAAAGGAATTTAAAATGCCGCTGGAGCCAACTGTGATTAGGATGAAATTACTTTGTGTGAAGGAGGGTGAAGGGAACTAAGAAGTATTTATGATATGGATAACCCATGGACCGTTGCTGGTGCGTATCCATGTAGGCGCTCAGATGTGCATCAGAACTGGCAGCTGAGAATGTGCTGTTTGTGTCCAAAAGAACACTCTTAAATCATGAATGGGCTTGTGTGTGGGCGTGAGTCATATCTTATTAAATTAGATCTTTATTTAACCTGGTGACATTATGACATCCTCTCTGTTTGTTACAGTGTTTTGTTTGAGGTCATAATGCAGGTAGACTGTCTGGATACTTAGTGCAAACTTTGGTATTAGTTTTGTAGTCAAAAAGGTGGGACTTTTCCCAGTGGATAGCTAACATAGGATACCTATGCTGAAAAACCCTAAGTGAAACAAGACATCTGTATCTTTTACCCTGTGGTAGGAAGATGAGCTCATCATTTTATGTCTTACTTGTGGAGTAAACTTCCAACTTGCCTAGAAGTCAAAACCACAGGAGCTTCATCATCCCTAGCATTTTATTGAGGTAGCAAATGTCACTTTTTCATGTGTATCTTCATTAGTGGGGAAGAGAAAACCAGTCTTGGAATACCACCTGAATACTCTATGATTTTCCACTGTGGTTACTGTATTCTTTCCTGAGGAGTTCTGTGGCAAGTCATAACTCCTCTGTCACTCACTGCTTATCCTAAGATTGTACCACAGCGTGTTAGAAGGAGAAACTCATATCTCTAAGGAAACTAGGAGAGTTAATGTCTGCATAGGAAATTTCTGAAGACATTGCATCATTGTTAGTATGTGAAAGTAGGAAAGGGGAGTAAGAAATGTGAGGGAGTTCACAGCAGAATGCTTAATGAGACTAATGAGACTAAAAAAAGAATTAAGAGGAAGCATTGCCTGACAGGGAATATCTTCCCTCTCATGTGAAGAGGCTTTAAAAATAAACAAAATTAGGGTGTCTCCATGAATTGTCAAACTATCAGTACTTCAGTGGGGATTATGTAGTTTTGGGGAAGGAATGGAAAGTGGAGCTTTGCAACCATCTAGGGTCCCATTGACACAGCAGGGGATTTCTGCCCCAAAGTCCTGTTGCTCCCTGCTAATTACATATGCTTGACTTTACACCTCAAAAATACCTTGACCTCTACGATAAGAATTTTCAGTCACCCTGTCTCTCCAAGCAGAACTTGTATTCAGACATGCAAATAAAAACTCACATTCTTTCCCATAAGAGGTAGAGTTGTTCTCATCTGCTCCTCATGGTTTTCATCACATGGCTGTAAACAAAATAATGAGCAATGAAAAATATTTAGACAGAGTTAAAAAAGACTAAAAAGATAAGTCAACAGGTATTTTGAAAACAGATATTTATAGTTATATTAATCTCTAGTCTATGCAGATTGCATGCCACAGAATTCAGTGCAAAAAGCAAAAAGAAAAGAAAGAAAAACATTTCTGGTGTGCTTGAATCAAGTATATTTTGGTGATGACTTCTTGCTCAGCTGTGCACATCCAAACAAAGGGATTGTTGTGCTCTCGGTGAGAATTGTATTTGTATGCCATGACACTACTGGTACTAAATCATGGTGTTCTTCTAACTTGTCCCAAAACAATGGTCTGCCTAAAAGTGTTTAAGAAAATATATCTATTATTGTTTTCTTACATGGTTTCATATGCTGAATATGGGAAGTCCAAAAACACAGCCAGAGTCCTGCTGACACGGTTGTTTTCACACAAGTGAAATGTACTGTAATTTGTTTTGAAAAGAGGGTCTCTCTCCCATCAGGGATATTCAGAGGCATCTAAGGCATATCTGTAAAAAAAAAAAAAAAAANCATTCTTGTGGTCAGTTAGTGGGCTTGCTTGGAAAGATATTCAAAGCCATGGTCTGCTATGTACTTGTCACAGTAACACAGTTAGTAGCATGCTTTGTTTCCTGCAGGGCTTTTGCTGAGTTCTGCCTCCACCAGAGCCATCTCTGGATGCTTTGTGTGACCTTATAACTTTCCTGACTCATCAGAACTTGTTTCATGTCAGCAGACCACTTTCTTTGGCATCTTGCCTGCATGCAAGTAACTCCTCTCAGGGCCTTGTCAGAGTACTTTGGGGACGTGACATTTTTCCTTATGATCTCTCTTTGTATATATCTCTAGTTATAAAACTAAAGGCTGTTCATAGTCTTTAAATCTAGACAAGTGCCTATTTCTTACCAAGTGAGCCTTTAAAAACTTTTCTTTCTGTTGGGCAGCAGTTTGTTCCCAATGTCCCCAGCCCCACATAGGGAACTACAACTGCAGTGGGGTATATAATTTTGTAATGAAGGGGAAAAAAGTGAAGGAAACCATGTTATGACTATCTAATAGAAAGGTGTCCAGCAGCCTCTGAAGAGTGATAGATATTTTCTGAATAGAAACTTGCTTCTGTTTACAAAAGTGCGAATGGTCATAATGCTAAGGAAGGAGCAGCTTGACTAAACCTTTCAAGCCAAAATATAATGAAGAAGGGAAGAAGGGAGAGGGCTAAGTCTGACCCAGTCCTACCCTTTGCAGACAGTGCTAATCTACATCCCAGCTCCTTCAAAAGTGAGAGCAGTGCCTCTGAAGAGCAAGCCTAAAGAACAAGTAACTGGTCAAAAGAGGTGGGAGAGTGTCTTCTTTGCTTCTTTCCTACTTCATATGCTAAGAACCTATACTCACAGCTACAGATCTGCTGAGAATCACTGTCCCAGTGGAGGGTGCTGTTGTCTATGTATTGTCCTTTCTCCTTCAAATGAGAGCCAGATGATGTGCCCATCATCATTGCTGCATTGCTGAAGCAACCCTTCATTTAATTTCCTTATTACTAGTTTTGCTGACCCAACAAATACTGATTCCTGGATCTTCTTCACAATCCAGTCCAGTACCTCACCCTAATTGCTATATGACCCCATCTCTTAAGAGAATTGTGAATCTTCCACTGAACTGGGCTCTGTCCTCCCACCTGTGTGTTTCTTCCAGGTTGCAGAAGCCACAAAGGTCCTTTGTCCTTCTTCCATTACCTCAAGAGTTCTGGTGCATCGTAACCACCACCTAGCAAAGTAGGTGAGTAGTAGTCTCCTTCTCTCTTCCAGTACTTCACTGCTTACAAAACAGAATTACACTGCTGTGGATCACAAGCACTACTCTGGGTTGGGTCTCTGTTGTGGTGGTGCAGGTACTACACAGAAGAGTGTGATTTTGTTCACTCTAAAATTTCATCATAGCTTCCTGTTTCTCATCAGTTTTAGCGGCTGAGGGTGCTGACTGACAGCCTACATTGATGTTCACCCATTCTTAGCAAGACTGAGTTGTAAGAGACAGTTGCCCACTAACATCTTGGATAAAATTTCCCATGTCTGTCTGTCAGTGACCATTGCTGTATGGGGGCAGAGCTTTGTAACTGATTGATGGGCTAGAGAAGATTATTTTTGAGGAAACCTGAGCAGATGTGAAGTGGTGAATGAGTGTGAAATAACCCTACAGATTATGATGCAGTGGCTCAGTCTAAAGATGTCTGGTGAAGGGTTGTGAGGCAAGTCTGCTCTGTGGAAATCACTCATGACATCCCAAGTACTCTGGTTGCTCATACCAGGACAAGAGTGCCACAGAAATATTTGACTGGAATACTTGTAGGGACAATATCAGCTCCAGCTAATGAGGAGCTAATCTTTGTTTCCATGTAATCCCAAAGAGGTAGAGGAAGTGGCAACAACTTCTCTGGATAATTTTGTGAAGCTGAATAATATAAACAGCTGTTGTTGTTGGTAAGGGTCACAACATGTAAAGCCCACACATTCCACCTTTGAATGGTAATAGTGACTAGGGAAGCATAACAGATCATGCTCTACATGTGAAAGCTAGAGGTAACTTTTTGCATTTGTTCAGTCTTCATTGTTGAAAAGAGATTGACTTTATCCCAGCAAACTCAGCAGTTTAGTCTTGCTTTGCCCTGGGTAAAACAATCTTGATGCATTGAATATAATAAACACACTTTTCCATCCCTTGTGAAACCTCTCTGGCCCTTACTTGTACACTTTGGCAAGCTACTTACCTTGCAGGCACTTAAAAAGGAACAGCACAAATCTAAGCTTCTATCTTTTGTGTGAAGAGAAGAGCAACTTTTCTAAGCTTACTATTCCCAGCTGTCTGAGTTGCAGACAATGGGTCCATGTTGTTCAATATCTTTCCTGTAGATGTTGATGTATTGTTCACACTTATCTGTACAGTCAGTTCTCTGCTCTCTCTGGTTAAGTTTTAATTGAAGAGAGAGACTGCTGAGTTTCTCTCAGTTGCTGAGAGGAACCTTGGAGTTCCTGAATCCATTCACAATGGCATGAGAAGAAGTGATTTAGCAGAAAAACATAGAGCATGTCAGCAAGGTGTTTTGCTCAACTGTTTCTGACAGGAAATAGAAATTACAGTAGAAAATCCCCTGCCATAAGGGTCAACCCAGTCCCATGAGCCTGCCTCTGAAGCTTGACCTTTCCAGTAGCAGTTTTCTACCTCCTGGCCACTCCACTAGCTCTTCTGAGAAGGATATGAGCAGAAGGGAAAGCAGAGCTGGATTTAACTCCTTGTTGACAGCCAAGCACATACTGAATCACAAGTCATTGTTGCTGTGTTGCACATGCTTTTTGGTTTACAGCTCTGTGCATAAAACAGTACTCAAATCCCATCACAGTCCCAGTGGCTTTAACTGTGCAGAGTCATAGGAAACTCTCCCTTCCCCCCCATTAAGTCCTACTTTGGGGGTGCAAACGCATCATGCAATCTCTTTCACAGACTAATCAGTCTCCATTTAAAAGTAGTTGGAACTTCCGTCTCGCTTTCTTGTGTGTTACATTAGAGGGCTGTTTGTTAATAAAATTGCATTGCCAGGTATCATACGCATACCAAGTGTATTCATCACCTGTCTTCATTGTCTGGTTCTTTGACCTGAATAGTTCTCTTCCTTATCTAATGCTCACAGTGTTTCGTGTGTTCATTAAAACAGCTCTGCCACCCTTTTCTCCCCTTTCTTCTTTTGTACGCTGAAGAAGGCAATCTTGGTGCCTTCTTGTAATGTAGGGCTTCTACTTTCTCAGATAATTTTGGTAGATGCTATCTGGATGGCTCTCTTGCATATCACTGATGTCTGGTTTCTTAACCTGTACTATACTTCCCTCAGAATTCCCCAGCCTCAGATCCTTTGTCTGTTCACTTTAATCCAGTGGCATTCAGGTACGGCTTAAGAAGAGTTAAAGGCTGTATAGAAGTCTGTCTGTGTGTTGAGTGTCACAGGTCAATCCCAGTGAATTCAGAAAGTTATTCTGTCTTTTCATGCTAAGGTCAATGAACATAAGTTAGAAATCATAAACCCAGCATTGTTATTGGTACTGATGGCTAATTATGAAAATAGGCAATAAAACAGACTACAAATATCTTCTTTCAACTGGAAAAAAAAAGCTATTAAAAAGTTGTTCAAGCTTTTCCAAATGTGTCAAGCACAGAGACACTGTTTATAAAGAACTTCTAATATTTATATGGGTTATAACGTGCAATTTGTTGGCTGATATCTGAAAATGTCCTTGTTGGAATGGCAATTTGGAAACATTAGGCCTGTGTGGTAGTTGGTAACATAGACTCTGGGCTCTCCACACACGTGTACCACCAGTCTGTATACATGGTGATGCTGCCAATGTGACACTGGAACCCCTGGCAGTGGCTCCTCAAGATTAGATAAAAAAAAATCTCAAAGGCTTCATGCATCTTTTTGACACCTTGTAAATAACATAACAGGGCTCTGCTCATTTTCTTTCTCATACATGAGCAGTTTCTGTCACAGCAATAGACAAGGATAAACTCAATAATATATCAAGATTAAGGTTAAATATTAGGGTTGACTGATGCAGACCTTTAATTCTGCAAAAGCTCTAGCTGAAAATTGCAAGTGAAGCAGCTATTTAGACTCTGAAAATGCTTACTTGTTTATATTTGCTCTTCTTATTCACTAGAAATCATTTAAAATGAGCTAGGAGATGGAATGAACAAGAAGAATACGACTATAACCATAGAACAAACTCAGTTACTTGTGAAAATACAGATGACTCGCATTCAGGATAGAGGAAAAGATACTGAATCATAACTGGAGTGTTTTCTTTGGAGGTTGGTTGTTTTTGCATTGCTGAGCCAGCTGTCCAAGCAGTCTTCCTACAGTTGGCTCTTGGCTGGGGACATAAAATCTATCTGTGTAGATTGTGTTGATTCTGCTTTTATTCCTTTTTCCTCATTGACAAGAACAGGGTAGCCTACCAACCTTTATTGCTCTTGTCAGGCCAGGAATACTGACTATGGCATTACAGATATCCTCAAGAAACAGAATTTCAGGGTCCCTGTGATGTGTTTTCTGCTCTAGTAGTTTTCACCCTTGGGCAAGTTATGCTGTATAATGCTGATGTATTGGGCATCACTGTTAGCTCAGCATGTTGCTGGCAATTCTATGTAGAATTTGAATTCCTCTTTCATCTTCACTGTCAGATCAAGTCTTTTCTTGGCATTTAGTTTTTTTTATCAACTATGAGCCAGTGGTGGAAAAAACTGATTGTACATGTATGAGGGTGCTTCTCTGCCTCTTTGTACTGGTGATCTGGAGCTGGTGCTGTGAGGTGAATTGCTGCACTCCAACATGTACATAGAGCATCTGACTATAGGGGAAAGCTTGATTTTTGACTGGTTTTCTTTGGTGCCATTTACATTGGTTTTTAACCTGTTTTTCTCTTACTGGCATACTGTAGCAGCAGTAAAACCAGGATGAAAAAAATATATTAAATAGACCTCGTCTGTCAGGCAGGGTATATAGTGTTGTTCACAGTTGCTGTTCCAGTTTAATGAAGCTTATTGTCAGCTGGGTGAAATGCAAGGTCTCTGATCTCAGAAGGAGCATACCTCCTCAGACAGTGCTGCAGAGAGGGCAGGGCAGACATCCACTCTTTTGGTGGAACATCAGGAGTGACCATTCTGGATCTGAAGAAAAGTCCATGTATGTCAGTGTCCCCCACTCTGGCAGCAGCCAATGGCAGACTCTCAGGTCGTAAAAAGCGGGGCAAACTGAGAGGGATACCTCCTTCCAAAATCTCTGCTGCCAGCTGTAGGAACTTAGGAACTTCTATTGGAGCTTGTATTGGCCTCTTTTAAGTTTTATAAGTGATTGAGATAGCCCAATTTTAAACACAGCAAGAGATATCACATATTCCACTATTAAATTATAGACTCCTGCATTCTCTGTCTCTTACTTCTGCTCTGCAGCAGTTACATGCATTGTCTGTAGGGGTTTCCCCAGTCTCAAGTTCTGACTTCTGTCTAGCAGGCAAAAGTACTGAGCGTGTATAAAACACAAGCTGTGTTGACACTTTTCAACATTAACCACGTCAGATGCTTTCCTTAAGGGGTTGTGGAAAGTTGAATTCACTGAGGAGAAGGAAAGCCCACAGCAAAAATTGGTGGAAACCTTTTTCTGCAGCTCTGAGTTTCCCTTAAGTGCCTCTTGTCCTCATGACTTTAGTTGCCATGCCCCTTGTAGTGCTGGGTGCTGATGGAACTGGTGAAGTAACCAGAGATTGCTTGGCCCTGTTTATCTTCACTGCTGTGGGGATTTCACCCCCTCAGTAAAAGGAGGTGCTTTAGAAGAGTCATCAGGTGTGAGTGTGTCCTCTGTGACTAAAGCAGTCCAGCTATTGACCACTGCAGCTGCTAATTTGTAAATATCATCAGCATATGCATTAAGCCACACTCTTCACATGATGGATGTAAATCTGAATAACACCTGCTCCGAGGTATTTAATCAGCTGCATTAATTTAGCACAGCAACTTAATTGCCCTTACATAAGTGAGTCAGATCATCACAGACTAACACCTAATAGCTGACTGACTGCTATACAAAGCTGTATGCTCTGACTGCATTTTTATGTCCAACCATTCCTTAAATGAAATCAAAGAGAGTGATCCTGGCTAATGCTGGGTTGTGTTTCCTCTTTTTCTTCACTGTATTTACTATACCCCTTTCCACACACTGCTTTTTCCCATCAGAGTCTGTCACATGATAAATCTAGTGAAAGTCTTGGATTAATCATGCGTTTGTGAATTTTCCAGAAATATGTTTCTTCTGCCACTCGACCTCCAATTTGAAATAATAAATCTGGCTTGCTTGTGACTATTGCATTATCACTGGTTCTGTTCTTACTGGTGTTAGTAGTAGAAACAATGGATTTAGAATGGTTCATTTGTCATTCCACAGCACATGTATCTGCCTCCTGCAAATTCTTGAAAATCATAAGTTTAGGTGAAGCATAGGCAATGTTTTCCAAGAGCAAATTTAGAAAAGCCTCCTTTAGGCTGTAGCTTTGTAGCAGTGTCTTGCCCTCAGAATCACTCAGGTGAAGCTCACCTTTACAGTATGATGCTACTACCATAATATTCTCATTAAAGAATCCTGGACCAGATATGTTTTAAAGTTTTTTTAGAGAAATTATCCTGAATTGGTTGAATTAAATCAGAGAAATAACACACCAGCTGTGTTGCATGTGCAGGGATTTCAGTTGTAGCTCAGTATTTTTATCTATAAATAACAAGGGGAAATCCTAGCCTTTAGGTAAAGAAGGACTATGGTAAGGTAAAAAGAAAAAGAAAACAGTGTTTTATATGTGGATTAAAGAGATAATTTAAGTTCTCAGAAAGCCTGATGCATGGTGCCAGATTAAAAAAAAAATCACCCTTCTGTCTGCATGACTGTGCCTATTAATCTTACTGACTATCCAAGAGATTGCAATACTCTTATTACATTTTTTTTTGTATTTCAAAGCACTTTTGCATAGAATAATTTCACTTTTCCCCTGATGTACTGTCAAATTATTTTCTTGTTGCTTATTTGGAATTTTCCCACAACAATGAAGGAGGAAAAATAATTTTAAAGGAAGTGTAATATAAAAACAATAAATGTTGCCGGGGGAATCTGGGGTGAGGGCAGTGCTAGTATTCTATTGTTGATAGACTGAAGACAATAAGTCTTTTTACTGTCAAATTATGAATTCCTCTTCTTTTCTCTCCATCTCCTTTACCTATATTTTCCTGTGTATGAAACTGATCCATACTCTGTGGGAAAATTCCAATTGAGGAAGTGAAGGAATACTAAGAACCTCTTTTGGGGAGTTGTACTGAAATACTGGATATTGTAAAACTTTTTGAAGGCAATGATCTTGAACACAGAAAAGCCTTTTAGACACCTAGTGGTTTATATTTATAAGAAGCAAAGCTCAAAACCTCCTAGGAGTCAGCCAGCAGTGCAGCTGTGGAAAACGAAATCCAATTTTTGTTTGTTGATTTAGAGCTTAGTCATTTAGTGGTAGACTACAGACTGCTAATAGGTTTTGCTTCTGCTGAGATGAGTTGGAGAGGAGCACTGTGCTGAAGTCTACCTGGTAGCATTGCCTTTCACTAGAAAAACACCGATTTAAGGAAGTAGCAGTGACACTGGAGAAGAGTTCACTTTCTCCTAGTCCTGCCTACTTCTCTAAGCTGGAAATGTAAAGTGTAGTAATACCGACACAGGACTGTTACTCTGCAGCTGATTTGTGGAGAGCATTTCACTGGTAGCAGTAGTATTCCTCTTGTCCATGCTGGGCACGCATTACTCCTAATATGTTTATGATCTGTTGTAATTAATTTCCCTCCCCCCCTCCCCCCCTCCCCTCAAATTCCTGTCCTTGTTTGAGGTTATTCATTTTGTTACCTCTGAGCATGGAAGCTTCTTTTGCTGTAGGTCTTCTGGTTTTCTTGAGTTTTGCCTATTTTCACAGACTGTGAAGGCCCTAAGAGAGCTGTCAGGACTTCCTCTGTCTGACCCTGGTTCCCATCAAGGGCCTGATCCTGATCTCCCACCTGCAGGCCCATATCCCTGCCAAGCCTTGGCCAGCCTTGGGAAGGTGTAAGAAGTTGTCCTCAAATGCCTTGTTCCTGGCTGAGGCTGTGGGACTGACTCTGATGACAGGCAGCCCTGCCATTGAACTTTGTGTGGCCATTGTTTTCTAGTTTTACTTTTCCAGATCTTGTTATTTCTGTCTTGTTCATAGTGCGAGGGCATTGCTCACATTTGCTAAGGTCAGCCTTGCTCTGGTTTGCATTCCTGTGTTTTCTCAGCTCCTCCAGAAATTTGTTTCTCTGTGCTCAGACCTGAGGCGCAAGCATGGCATGAAAAGTGCCTCTGTTCTTTGCATTAAAGTGTGCACAAAGCTTTTGGTTTCCCTGACTTTCGCTTGAAAGCATCTCTGCCAAGTCTTTATCTAGTGTGCAGGCCTCTCCAGCTCCTATAATTACATTTCATAACCTCTCGTACCTGAAATAACTAAAAGCTCTTTAAAATGTCAAATGATCAGAGTCAGAGTCTGTCAGAAGAGGAGCTTGTCAGAGAGAAAGATACCTTCTGATTGCTCTCTATTTTGCTGGCACCCATTTCTTGCTGACACATAATGAAGCTCTGTTTAAATCTTTGGCAGTAGTCTCCTATCTTTCTCTCCATTTCCCATGAGCTTTGTTTCTGGCTGGGGCTTGATTATTCCGTTCTCCAAAGGTGTTTTCTGAGCTTGCTTTAGCCACAGAAATACGTGTTATTTGGGAATCCCTCACAGCCAAGGAAGCCAACAACTGCCTGGGCCATCTAGGATGTGAACCTGTCATTCCAGCCTGATGTGTGGCCAAACCTCCTTCCTCTGGCTTCCTCTTCCCAGTGCAATCAGAGCTCACACAGTTCCTCATCACCGTGTTGCTTCTGCTTGTCAAGGATAGGTGGTTATCAGGACAGTCAGAAGATTTGCTCAGAGCAGCAGGCTGACCTTTCTGTCTGCTATTTAACCTCATACAAGGATTACTTCTGTACTTTCTCCACAACTCATTTCTTTCTCTGTTGCTTGAAAGTGAACAGTCCTCTTACAGTTCTTAGTCCCAAGGTCTCAGTTTTCTAATCATATATATGTGTGCAGTTTCTTTGCTGGTTTTACATGTGAGTTGCCCAGGTAAGACGAAGATCTCAACCCAGATGTCCTTCCTGCAAGTTTCTCTGTGCTTCTGGGGGAATAATATTTGAGTTAGTCTGAATATGAAGCCCTTCCTTCTTCCTCTGATGAAAGAAACAGGCAGATTGAGCTCTACAAGATCAAATGGAAGATAACAACCACTATCAATCACTTTCCTATTCCCAGAAATAGCAATTCATCTAACTTGTCTAGGGCTTTCTAAAGACATAAAGGTTGTGAGAAAGAGATCCAGCTTCTGCCCAAATTGCAAGACAAAATATGAATGTTGTTGCTAAATGTCTCAAAAATTGGTTTCTCCCTCAGGACTGCTCTACTAGCTGTTGCTGTGCGGTGTGGTGGTTTTTAGACATCTTTGCAATATTCTGACAGGGAGTTTTTTCTTTGAGAAATTACTGCCCTTTGCAAAGCAAGACTTTAAAAGGGTCTGTGCCCTGCTAGTTTAAGCCACCACTGCCCCCTTCTGGAGACGATATTAGGCGTTTTCAGTAGAAATGATGGTTTTTCCCAAACATGAGCTTCATCCAGGGCCTGGCACTGAGTCAGCATCATACTAATTCAACTTCTATATATAATGTAAAGCATATGAGTATTTCTTCTGCTTAGGTGCTTAAGGACATCAGCATATCCACCTGAAACCATTAATACTCTGACACCAAAGCTTCAGTGGAAATACTTGCATATAAAATCACGTGTATTTATACCACACTGAACTGTGTCTATGAATTTTAAATTTTAGGAGCAGCTCCTAATTTGACCCCTCACTAGACTTTGATAATGTGTCCATGCTGATCATCTGCTCTTCAGCTGCCTTAAAACTACACAACCTCCAATCCAGTGTCTGCAAATGTTTCATCACCCTTACTTCTTTCTGGCAAGGTCACTTTCCCAAAAAGGAATAGGCACTCATAGTTGCTGGAGAAGGCAGATATGAATCTCAGCTGCCTTGTCAGGAGTAAGCCTGGGTGGTCCCAATGTCTGTGAGTGTTTCTTGTGGGCTGGATGCATGCTGTAAGCAGCTATGGTGTCCTGGACTCTTATCTATGGCCATGAGGGGATGGATGTGCCTGGAATGTGCACACATGGACCTGAGGCCTGGCAGAAATTGCCACGAATTGCATCACTGAAGCCACAGACAATACTTGGTGCAGGCGGTTCTTGTAAAGGCCTTGGATTTTAAGTTACTTATCAAATTGCACATAATTTTTGAGAGCAGTTCGTCTTACGGGTTGTGATGTGATCAACTTGTCGCAAAGGCGGTGAAGCAGAGTTAGATTAACATTATGACTATCACCAAGCCCAGATTTCACTTTAAATATTTTATATGGTGTATTTGCAGCCTGGAGAAATTTGTACCTTCCTGACAGTATTGAGTTCTCTGAAAAATGTGATCTGGGTTACGAAAAGGAAACCCCAAACCTCATTCAGGTACAATAAAAGGTACAGTGATGTATCGCTCTTTACAAATTTCATCCAAGATTTGTGCTTTTCAAGAATCAATGACAAATGATTTACAATATCCTTGCAACACCTAATGTATGTAATAATAAGAGAGCCAAGCTAAGGGATTTACACCAAACCATTCAGTACCTCATTTATAAATGAGGATCTCTGATGCCTAATTACATTAGGCAACATGGTTGTTTTGGTATGATAGTCTACCAGGATTGCAAAACAAGTAAGAACTAAACTTTGTTGTTCAATAGAATTTGAAATAGATGTTTTGCATCCTTTCTTTCTGTGAACTTCCTAAATTTAGACACTCCCAGAAAGGGAAATAAAAATAAAAGGAAACAAGAAGAATGGGGTCATTATTTAAACATTGTTATGCCACTGGCATAGGAAAACATTGCATACAAGACTTCTTTTTGTAAGTTTTCCTTTTTGATTGGTAACACTTGGGTATTCTGAGGAATTATGCAAATGTTTGCTTGTGGATATTTATCCAAATCAGGGCTCCAAGTTTTGAATATTTCAGTCACTTTCACTAATTGTCACTGTCCAGCAAGACCTTGGTATACTCTGATCTTTTCCTTTCAAGTTGTCCTGACTTTGAAGGGAGAAGAGTCTTTCACAATATGTTTTGGAAATGTTCAGTACAAAGTAATTGTCTTTCTGATTTACCTGCAGACAACAAATGTTTATCTGTCTTTTCATTGTCTGTTGTGTGAAAATACACGTGCCAGGTTTGCCACATTGACTGACAGAAATCTCTACTGCTAGTGTAAATTAGGAGTAACTCAGACAAGAGCTATGAAACTTAACTGGTGTGAAACTGCTCTGAAGAAGTGATTCAAGGGCAATTTGAGTTAATGGGAACATTCCCACTGACTTTCACGTGCTTTGAAATATATGTAATGCAAAATAAGTAATGGACTTTTGAACCGATTGTGGTGGTGAGGAGAAATGTTCAGAGATAATTTTACCATAGGCAAAGCAGTGAACCTCAGTTTTCCTGAAGAGACAATGGGAAAAGGCTGTTTCTCTTCTTGACTGTTCTTCCTTGCCACAGGCTGTTTGAGTCAATAATTTGCATTCATGTCTTCACCAGTCCTGCCTCTCTGATGCCTTCAAAACTCCACTGAATCAGTAATTCCCCTCCATCAGTCATAATTTCTGTTGAGTAGTTGAATTACGTTTTAATAAATGATATTTTAAGTAGAATTTTTACTATTTAGGGATTTATAAAAGCTATGAACATATACAAGGAATCAAAGACAACACTTCTGAGCACATAGAGTCTTCATACTTGTTGCTGTGGCACCTGCAAGGGCAATAGATTTTGAAAGAAAATAGTATCTTTCAGGACTGGAATTATCTCTCCTTTTTTTTTTTTTTAATTTTTCCTTAACAGTAGGTGGTCTAGAAAGTATCTTCAACAACTTTCATCAGCCAAATGGCTGCTAAACTCTGAGCTAGGGAAAACTACTTGGACAAAAAGAGCAAGGTGATACTTTACAGAGCCTGAGCTCTGCACACTAGCTCTGCTTTTTCTTGGCAGACTTTTGTTGTGATTTGTTGTGATATAAGTTCATTTTTCTTTTCATCTGACCAAATAGTATTAATTTCTCCTACAATACCATGTTGGAAGATGAGAATTTTTTGGCTATTCTGTCATACAATACAGGCAAACGCTGCGCAGATTTTTAAAATTATGTTTGGCCTTCATTATGTCAAGATTTCATAGTGTTTCATAGAGATTTTATAGTATTTCTTTGGTTATGACAAGCAGTCAATTACTATGAAAATTATAGACTGCTTGAACATTTGAAGTGAGAAACTATAGCAAATTTCTGATATGCTGATCCAGTTTCTATGGTAATCTGAATAAGTGTAAATTAATTGCCTGTTGTTGCCATGGTTCTTTACGGTAATTCCAGATTTCTAATATTTGAAATATATCAGGTTATATATTATACATGTCTTGTTAATATACCTCTTCGGACACTCCAAAGATTACAGTCATGTAATTTCTTCTGGTTTTTTGCTATCTGAGAATGTTAACAAGAAGAGCTGGAAGATAATCTTCTTAAGAAAATCCTCCTAGCCACAGTGGCTTTACTTTGCAGCCCAAGAAGTCTATTAAGGAAAAAATTCCCATTACCACTTTAGATTCTGGTTGGGACCCATAATCTTTCTTATGCAGCCACAATTGGCAGGCCATTATTTTTTACTTACCTTTCTCTCCTGCTATTGTTAACAGATGGAACAGCTGCCAGCATCAAAAATTTCTTGGGCAGAGTAATGACCAAGTCAGCACAAGAGCAACACTCAGATCCTTCTAAATAGGGATTTGGGAAGGGGTGGGCGGTGGGGGTGGAGGTGGAAAAAAGGGTAAATAAAAAAGAGAAGAGGAAAATGTTGAAAAAATGATAACATTGAAAAATAAAACTATTCACACACACACAGAGTCATTTCCCACCAATATTAACATCATTCTGGTGGATGATGACAAAGAGTCACTGCAGTCTGAATGGGGTGATACAGCAGTGAAAAATTGCAATTGTCTTTCTTAGGGGACAATCAATACATTCAAGATAAAAATTCATGGGGAATATAAGGTATCATCAATGGGTGAAACCTATACTCCATTTTGTGTTGGGCAATGTGGTCAGTAGATATCTGCTATTGTGTAAAATACAAGAGCATTCAAACTTCTACTCAATATGTTTTTATCTCCAAGCCCTGTAAGTTTCAAAACAGACACAGGCTCTGCTTATTTGTTATTCAGTTGAAATTAGATGAAAAACATGGCTATCTAAGCATCTATCTTTCCCACCATGGCAGGTGGATAATTATGGATCTGTCACATTAATCATCATTAGTTACACATTTCTCCCCCCCACTCCCCCCCGCCCCCACCATTAATTAATGCTATTCAGATTGCAAAGTCCAAGTGTTCAGGAAATGCCAGTTGACTTTATAAATGACAGAATTAAGGCATTTGCCTGTACAAGTTTAACTCAACTGCCTGGTGCATAGGCTTTGCGATCCAGCCTTTGATTACATGATTACATAGTGTTTTTCCCACGTTTGGTGCCAGGATGGCCAGTAATGCCTTTATAAGCCAGCTAATTGATATTTTGCTCTCATACTTTCTTAGTGGGTGGTGCCAGGAGTATTTATGATATTCCAGTCAGACATTGTAGATGAGTTAAATTCCCTGTTATCTACAAAGAGAGTGAGGACATTGACCACCAGAATATTTTCAGAAAAATGGTATTTAAGGGAGAAAGAGGAAATTTGTGAAAGTTGACAAATTCCCTATAGTGACCCTGACACATCCCTATTGTTTTGAAATACGAAGAGCAAGAAGAAATTTAAAAATACAAAACCAAAAAACCCCATTTTAATATTTTGGAAATACTGGAACGAATTGTTTCAACATTTCAATACAAGCCTGTGAATCTTTTGTTTAAGAGCAATGTATCTTTAGATATTGTCTTGAAAACAAACAGGAAACACAAACCCCACTAAAACAGTGAAATAACACAAGTAATTGCACCAGGAATTTGTCTTAGATTGAACAAAATGGTAAGTATAATGTGTTGATGCTTGTGATTGTCTGGAAAATATCTCTTTTGACTGGATCTGGAACAGTTTTTTCTTGTATTCCTTATTTGAGCTAGTGTGTTAAAATACCAATTATTTTTTGCAATAAAATATAAGAGTAGCTGATAGTAGTACTAGCTTTTCCATTAATCCAAATGAAATTGTGAAGTGATCTTGTCACTGGGCATAGGTACTTATTGATGGGAAACAGCTAATCTCAGGGTAGGGGAGCATTACAACTTTGTAACCAAGTGCAAAAAGATCGAAAGATTAAATTTGGTAAGTTTCATCCTGAAGTAAAAAACGATTGATTTTCAGTGAGACTTAGAAACCATTAAAGCCTACCATGAGAAGTGGTGAACTCACTATTCTTTATGACTTTTCAAAGTATATCTGTGGAGTTTTGTTTGTTTGGTTTTTTTTTTAAACATGAATTAAAGTAACTTCTGAGGAGAAAAATATAATTAACAAGTTAGTTGTGCTGGTTTAAAGGTAACCTGGCAGAAGAAATAAACCCAACTCAAGAGAGATTACAAGTCAGAGTTAAAATTTACTAAAAAAGATGTCACATGAAAGGGAAGAGGGACAGAAATGCAAAGATTTCTAGTCTTAAGTGTATTAATATAAAGGTAATAGCTATAAGCGCCCTCGGGATAATCAAAACTTTATGAGCCCAGCACTGCCTGCTGAACTAGGACAGAACACAGGCTGGAAAGATTTTTGACTCCCTATGAAGACCTCACCTAAGCCAGGGAGAAGTTATTAGCAATAAGAGCCTCCAGAAAAATTAGAGCCTTATGAAACCAACACTGCCTAATCACATGGCCAGCACACAGGTTGGAAGGACTTCTAACCTCTGCTATTGAGGCAACACTTAATAGCAAAAAACAGAAAAGAACTTTCCTCTCGATAGCTCCCGAAATAACATTTATTAATACCAGTACATAACAATGACTATATGGGTTACTTAGTGATAACATTTAGCTGCAGGACCGTACAAAATACCCCAAAAGACCCCGGCACAACACACATTTTACAGGCCACTCCAGCAGTATACCACTCCCATGACAAACTTAACTAACAGAGGATTACTAAACAGAAACACAACAGTTAAATACTACCCCTAAGCACACTCAGTAACCCAAAAGAAAAGCAACAGGAAAAAATATAGCTGCTTCCCATTAACACATATACACACAGTGAGCTATAACAAATTATAATTAGTAAGGCATAAGAAAGTAAAGTAAGAATTTAGTTGCTTACCCCTGCAATGTTGATGGAGTGAGGGAGACAGGGTAGCTCGTAGGTTGCCCTCCCAGAGGTGGAAGTTTTTCTCCCCCAAGTTGCAGTTAAACTGCAACTGCTTTTTATACCTTTTTTTTTTCAGGTGGTTGTGTGACTTAAGTCAATCTTTTGGGGGGGGATGCAGATGCCTGAGTGGGGGTGAGCTCCTTGAGTTTGCAGAGGCAGGGTGCAGAAAAGAAAGGCAATGTTAACTTAATAACATTCCATACTTTGGTAACATCCACCACTTACCAGTTTGCCTTGCTTTTGTCTTCTGCAGGGAGCACCCCTCCAGGGGGCTGAGGCGTTTCCCTCAACCCATCAGGGCTTATCAACCCATCACCCTACAAAAGATTACAGTGAATATAATGATACAGAGAAAAAACAGTTTTAACCCACAAAACTAGATGTATAACCCAGCATCCTGGGACCCAAACAGAGTGGTGTTTTTTAGCCCCTGTGCCTAGTGCCACTTGGTCCCCCTGAGTGCAAAGTAAAAGGAAAGGAAAAACCTGTTGGTGAGGATGATGGTCGCAGTTCGGTCAAAATAATGATTACGGTCTTGTTGAGAGTGGCAGTCACAGTTCTGTTGAGGNAAGATTACAGTGAATATAATGATACAGAGAAAAAACAGTTTTAACCCACAAAACTAGATGTATAACCCAGCATCCTGGGACCCAAACAGAGTGGTGTTTTTTAGCCCCTGTGCCTAGTGCCACTTGGTCCCCCTGAGTGCAAAGTAAAAGGAAAGGAAAAACCTGTTGGTGAGGATGATGGTCGCAGTTCGGTCAAAATAATGATTACGGTCTTGTTGAGAGTGGCAGTCACAGTTCTGTTGAGGTTCTGGTCTTCCTCTGCATGCAACAAATGGTACCAGAAGTCCCAAAAGCCAAAGATTATATATGCTGAGGTTCAGGTGGGAATGCCCAGTACCTCCCCCAGGGCAGGGAGTTTCACAATGGGTGATTTAACTCTGTGAGTCATGGGATATTTTTGGAATCTTTGATGTTCTAGGTCATTGTAACTGCTTATTATGCCAGTCCCTAATAGCTCATTAGCAGACATGAACCCTCAGGCTGGATGTGAAGGTGCTAATGCCTCCCAAGAGTGAAGTTATCACAGCTGAGTCATTGGTGTGAGGACAGAAAGAGTCCCCTGTCTCACAGAGTTCTCTATCACTGAGCTTGTACCCTGAGGTGTCCAGGGCAGCTGCTCCAAACAATCCACTATTAACAGTCCATCAGAAATGACACAGAGGGTGTAGAATACACAGTTTTGGTTACACCTCCATAGTGATAAACTGGTCTTGGCCGCTGTAACTAGGACACTAGTCTACACATTGGGGGAGCATGCTGGAATGGCTGGATGCAGCGGTTGCAGCTGGTTTAGCAGTTTGCAAATCTCCCATATTTAGGCTTTTCTTCTTGGGTCTTGAGAACAACTTCAGCATAATCCTAATATTTGCAGCTCTCCTGCAGCTTGCTCTGATACCAATTTGCATAATAGTTGGTGTTTCAGGGTAGCAGCTATTAGTCTGTGTTAATCAGGAAGGAATTCTATTTTTTTCAGTGTACAGCCAGCCAACTCTATCCTACTTTTTCCCTTTCCCTCCTGAAGCCAGTGGAAGATTGGATGGGTTGACGAAAAGCATGCTTTTCCTAAATTGTCTGGCTGCTGTGTCTTGCTTGCTTACTTGGGGTCATATTGATCACTATGTTTTAAGCAAGACATAATTTCTCTGTGTCAGATGGCCTGAGAACTTTGGAGTTTTAATCTTTCCCCCTACATGCTTAATCTGACAGGATGCTCTTGTAGAAATCTCAAGCACAAGTAGCCTTTTGACTTCACCTGTGCTTTCACAGTAACACTATGGACTGAAAACCATCCTTCTAGCTTGGGTGGTTGGACTAGATGACTTTTAAAGGTCCCTTCCAACCCAACTATTCTACGGTTACAAAATATTTAGCTTTCATAGAGGTGCTGCTTCAATACAGGAGAAAATGTAATGGTACTCTCTTGCCTTGAGCTCTGTGAAACTCTGCTGTGAATAACACTAGAGTAAGATGGGGAAAATATCTTTTGCTAGAGGGTTTCAGAGAATTTTGCTAATAGCAGGGCTCAATAAATTTGCTCTTGGTTGGAGGCATGAATGCTTCAGTGAACATTGACTTTCATCACTTCTCTTTCTGTCTTCTTGCTATTTCTCCTCAAATCTGCCTCAAAAGGAGACAATGAATTCTTGATCCAATATGACAAATCAAGTAACTGAATCCTGGGAGTGATTTGTGAATTGAAGGTGAGAGACAGTCTCCAGGCACTCTGCAAGAAAACTTTGGTGTCCAGAGAAGAGCTTTCTGGATGCTCAGATCAAAGACATGGAGAACAGCACAGCCTGATTTGTTTCCTTGTGTGACCAATGTTACAAGGTCTCCCTTGTGTTACTGTACATCCTTGTCTCTTTCTGATGCTTGTTCAAAAAGGTAACTAAAATTTAATACTATTGCATTGCCGCAGTCCACTGGCTTGGTGGGCCCAGAGGAACATGGGACATCAAGCTTTAGGAGTAAACAACAACACAGTAACCCGGAAAAGCACCTGAACTTTACCATATATGTCCATGTTGCAGCCTTCTGACCTATAGGTTTAGCCCTGTTGTGGACAGGGCGGGGTTAACTGGGGTATATATGTCTGAGCTCATTGGAATAAAACTGGATTTGCTTCTTCTCACCATATTGGTGGATGCGGTCTCTGTTGGTCTTGCTGTAACATTGCATTTTTGAAGTCTTTAAGCAAAGGCCAGAAAGAGCTAGCTAACCCAGTTTCAACTGGTGTCTTTACTCCCAAAGACCAGCTGGTAGAAGATCATTACAATTAACAGTTCCCCAACCATCAGTGTAGATTTTCTGTATGGTAGAAGTCCAAATGCTATCCTGTAAACAGATTCCTGGAGGTGTCTGTCTCAGGTTTGGCCTAGTTTTTTACTAACCCTGGACTGTCTTCCTCCCTTTTCCCCGAGCTTTTTCAGCAAGGAAAAAAAAACTGCAAAGGGAAAAAACTCAAAAGAAACTGAACTGACTCAAAAAGGAATTATATTTCTTAACATCTACAAACATGTATGCAATTTACTCACTATGTGGACCTCACTCCAGGGGAAAGGGAAAAAGGGGAAGGGAAGGGGCAACAAGAAACAAAAAGGAATGAACTAAAACAGAACAAATGAAACTAATAAATACAATTTAAAACTTCAAGAAAGGAGGGAAACAGGCAACGATACAATCTCACTAACGTCTAGAGCCAGGAAAACACCGACAGAGACACGGGACTATTTAAGCTTCCTCGGTTCTCTCCCGAACTCTCGGAAACTGGAAAGAACTCTTCTCCCTCCTACTCTTACGTGGAAAACACGTGTGGAATACTTTGTAATGTCCACTTCTTTAGTTACACTGGTTACTGAGGAAGCCATGGATCAAACCCATTACAGTGTCTTCTCTGCTGGGTGAATTCAGAAGGGAGTTGTGTAAAATGCCACAGCCACTCCTAGGATTCACTCCTGCTGTGTGTTCCTGACCTCCATATGTCACCTGGGAGTTTCTGCGAGGCCACCAAGTACCAACAACATCTGCCAGATGTGGTGAAACTCTGTAAAAAGTCATTACTATACCCACCTCTCCTCAGCAAAAGAATTGTCTTGGCCTTGGCTGCTTCTTTTCATTTTCTTTGAAGAAAATGAACATGCCTAGTGATAAGAGACATCCGGTCCTCCTAACTGTGAGAAAAAATAATATAGTTTTTAACTGTCACTATAAAAAGAAAACCAAAACCAAATCCTATGCCTAATTCCTTGTTTAAATTTGCTTTCAACTACTCATCAGTGTAGAAGAATATTTCAGTAACACAGGCCATAATGTGTTACTAGAAGCCTATATGCACAGTCCAGGCCAGGGAGAAAGGGAAAACGGTGCCCCTGTGTTTTAGAACAGTAGCAAGAAGAACAGTAAACAATAAAAGGAATGTGGCAGTTGCTAGTAGGAACAGATAAACACATTGATACCGAGGGCATAGTTTTGAGAAGAGCACCAATCCAGAGGATGGAGTCATATGCACACCCCAGCCATTGACCAACAATATTTCTGTACTATTGTTAAGTGTAATGTAATGTAAACAATAAACAGAGCAGTTGACGATACCTGTAAGAGGAGAATGTCCTGTCTCTGGGCGTCGTAACCTGGATGAGCCTGATGAACCAACATTAGATTTAACCCCACCGTTTCCCCGCTTTACATCAGTACTTTACCTTTCTCTTTTCTTCTTTTCTAATGGACTGCCGATATTTTCTGTTTAGGATGCTTCTTTTTCACCATCACAATTACCTCTGTGCTTGCTGTTAAAGGCATTGCACTTCTTGTCTTTGTCCCTGTAAAGCTCTCAGCTTTTTCTTAATGAGTTCTTAACTAATTTTTCATTATCCTTCAGGAAAAATGGCCAAAAGGACTGCATGTTTTGTCTGGAATTAGTATAAAGTGCATGAAATACAGAGGCAACGTCACCTCCTTTTTCACACAGTGACTCATAATATTTATTGCTGAATAACTGATAAAAGTATTTGTAAGAAGAAGTTGTTGAGAGGATACTCAGACCACAAACACATATACTGTAAATGTTATTTTCTCTGCAGGATGAGACAGTCTGTAACTCAAAAGGGGTGCACATTTGGGAGCTCTTTAGTCTTTGTGCTGTAAACTATCTACAAATTGGTTAGGTTGCACTGTAAACAATTGTTGTATTTTTATATTTTATTGTTCTTTCTTTGAAAAATATATATAGCTTGATGGTTTATGTTTATACTTCTTATTTAATATTTAGGGGAAACCAAGTTAAACTAATACAGAGCGACTTGGAAATATTCTTAAGACGATACAGTGCTAAAGCCATGAGAACTACAAGCCCTTTGATTCCTAATCTCAGGTTCATTGCCTTATCTTCCTTGTCTTTACTTTCTACATTGGGCATAATTTAGCTAGAAATTTCTGCCTATCCTTTCATCATCTGCCATCAAACGGAGGATTTTCTGTGATCTGCTGCCTGTGAATTTTGTCACAATTTGGCTGAACCTCTCTAGTGGATGGTGGCCAGATTTTGTTATTTAGACCTAGTGTTAAAATTCTCTTCTTCAAGCTGAATTCAATCCTTTTTTCATGATATGGAAATCCTCAAATGCTCTTTCAGGGACACATGCTTTCTTCTAGGCCCTTTCCTGCATCTCAAAGGCTGTGTTGAAACATTTTAAAGCGTATACATCCCGGCTTACAATTTAACCCCTTTGGGAGCTAAATGGCAGTTGAAATAAGGAACACAGGATTTGCAAGGAACTTCCCAAGTACAGATACATGACTTTAAACAGTGCAGGTGAACTGCAGGTCCATGAAAATCTTACCTGGATGCAGTGCTCTCTTCATCCTCCTGAAACAATTTCTTCTGACATTTAATGGGTTAAGTCAGTGTCCTTCAGTTCTTTGTCTGAGAGTTCACTCTCTTTAATGTTTACTTAACAGTTAGACCTATCTATACTCTTTCTTAGCATTTTCTGGATATTTTTATGTGTTGCATCATTGTGGTATTATTATTGCAAAAAGTCATTAAAAGTCAATAATTTTGTTACAAGTTACAGATAGAAGACCCCAAGAAAGAGAATCCCATTCAGCTTTCTGGACAGGGTTTATTCTCATTTTTAAGATGAGTCTAAGTGATACTGAATGTTAAAATGGGAAAATAACTGTATTTAGTTGAATAAAACCGTATCCCAAGAACGTACATACCCATGGACTATTAGGAAGTCACTAGTAGCCAATTTTAAAGAAAATCCTGAAAATCCTGGTTATTCTTGTGTAATTTACTCAATGCATTAAAATAATAACCATAATCTGATGCATATTATGCAATCTGTCATAGGTGTTTTACCTAGACAAATGCTATAGCTCAATCAGATATTATGTTCTCAACTGAAAAATGACATCTTCCTCCTTTTCCACAGCTTGGCAGTCACAAGGGCTTCATAGTCTTCTGACTCTTGTTGTGTTGCAGCGTCACTTATAAAATGTCCTAAAGTAAACAAAAAATAAATGGCGGAGGAACTGGACTTCACACCAATCTATCAGATTCATAGTGAAGACATTTTACTAGACATAGCACACAGTTTGTATAGGGTTAGGACTGCAGCTTATTGGCTAAAAGAGTTACACACCACCATGCTAGAAACTTCAATTGGTTAAAACCTATCTCTCACAAGTCCCATGTTTATATTATTTCATCCTGGCTATTTTCGTGCACCTGCAGAGTCCTGTGAATTCCTACTATGTGAACTCTTGGGGAGTAAACTTCCTCCCTAACAGCCAGCAGCAGCTGAGCTCTTTGCTTCTTCTGGCTGATAGCTAAGTCTCACAGGGCTTTCTATAGATCTGAATTGCTCACTTTTGATTTTACTGTAACTGCAATGTCCCTCTGTGGTGTCTTAGCTCAGACTTGTCAAAGAGTTATATTTTTGACTGTAAAACCAGCTGATTCTTATTAAAAGACAAATGTGTGAAATAAACCTATGTTCCCAACAAACTTAACAAAATCGCAGTGTTAAACCACCCTCCCAGGCTGTGGAGAGTCTGTGAGCTGTGCAACTGCAGTCTCTCTGCCGCAGAGCTTGTACTGTTGCTAATGGGAATCGTGTGTGGCAGAAGGGCAGACATGTGGTCCTGAAAAACATCTTCTTGGAGAAACATCATTCTGGCAGTGTCTTTTTGTTGCTGTGAAATGTTGTGTCAGGGTTTAGGGCTGATGGAAAAGAGCATCAAAGAGGTTGTACAGAGGTGGAAGATCAGAAACAAGAAAAAAATGTCATGATGAGAGTAAAAATGAGATAATGTTTTAATAACTTTTGTTAGGAGAGAAAAGAAATGCACTGTAGTGTTTGAATCACCACATGTGTAGCCCTGAACAATACTAACGGTGTTTTGGAATGAGAAATGAGGGTGTCTATGGGTGAAAACCTTACAATTCTCTTCTGAGGATTAGCAAAAGCTGAAAGAATTTTTTGATTAAGTGGACAGACCCTAGAAGTGCCTGGAGGGAGGACTTGGTTGAAGATGCAAATGGTCTTCTGCAGTGCCAGCACTGATGGGGGCATTCACTACAGCTGAGCATAACTTTGCATTGCCCATTCTTGGGATTCCCTCTATACCTTGGGATATTCATGGCTCAGAAGTGGGAGGGGCTGGGAGCATAAAGATGATGTGCCAGTTTAAAGGTAAACTAGCTGGAGAAATGAACCCAACACAAAAGAAATTGTAGGTCAGGGTTGCAATCTAATAGAAATATTACAATAAATGCAGTGATACAAAGAGAAATTGGTTTTAACCCACAAACCCCAGAAGTATAACCCAGAACGCTGGGGCACAAACAGAACGGTGTTCCTTAGCCCCTGTGCTGAGACCCATGTAGTTCCCCTGAGTCCATAGTGAAAGAAAGGGAAGAAAACCCTGCTGGTGTGGATGACGGTCACAGTCTGGTCAAGAGTGGTGTTTGCAGTCCTGTCAAGGTTCTGGTCCTCCTCTGGATCTGAAGAGTGGTTCCTGAAGTCTCCAAACCCCAAGATTATATATCCTCTGGTTCAGGTAGGAACGTCCAGTACCTCCCCCAGGGCAGGGAGTTCCATAATGGGTGATGTGACTTTTTGAGTCATGGGGTATTTCTGAATCTTGATGGCCCATTAGCAGACATTATCCGTCAGGCTGGGTGTTAAGGTGCTAACGACTCACCGAGGGGAGATATCACAGCTCCTATCTCACAGGCTTCTTTAACATCCAGCTTGCAGCCTGGGGCATCAGGTGTACCCGGGGCAGCTGCTGCAAATGGTTCATTGTTAACATTTTGTGAGAAATAGTATGGAGGGTGTAGAATACACCATTTTGGTTACACCCACACAGTGATAAACTGGTCCTGGCTGCTGAACTAAGACAGATGATTAAGAGAGAAGAGAGCCCATTAGTGCCCACCGTCCACTGAAGGGATCTGCTCAGAAGCTAACCAAGCTAATTCAGGTATTTCCAGAAAGGTAAATATTCTCAGCAAGGGCATGGCATGTTAGGACCTGGTGACAAGGGAATTGTGTTGTATGTGTTAGTGTAGAAATACTAGTATAATAGACCACTGAGAGACAGGGTAGGGGAAGCAGAAAAATATATTTTTCCTTTTCCTTCTGGGAAAATTGAAAGAAACTATAACCAACTTCACTTCCACCATGGCCTCTTTCCATGTGCTTTATGTAGGAGTTTTTTCAGAAAAAAATTGAAACAATTCAACATTGTTTTATTCTATATCCCGATATTTTATGAGGCATTGTATACACTATGTAAAGCACTATCTGCAGTAAACAGTTGTTGAATATGATTTTAGGTATTGTGGCATGGCAGATGTGAGGAATGTCATGCCATGGAAACACCGAAAGAGTGAGCTGTAAAATGGGAGAATTTATTGTAGCAAAGTTAGGTACTGGTCCCCAGGAAGGAATGAAAGCACAATCACTAACTACTGTTCCTCCCATAAAAATTGGTTTTTCTGTCTTTCTGTTTTGGATGTTCTGATGTAGTATTATAGATTTTAAAATATCATCCAGAAGTAAAAGAAAAATTGGGATGTGAACATTTAATCTTTAATCCAAAATTCTTGATATAGAGGCAGTGATTTTCTGAGATTTGTGCTTTCTTTGGATTGCCATATTTTTCTTGCCATGGCATTACCTCAAAAACATGTATTAGAAGTATCTGGTGTTGAGATAAGGATGGCAGAGTGACAGTAGCATGAAGACTTATGACAAACTGAATTACTGAAAAAACTTACTGATGCTGAAAAATTCTAAATGAAAGACAGGATGGGAAACCAGAGATGGACCTATTGTATATTATATTTAGTAAATAATTTTCCTATCATTATTTTTGCATTAAATCCCTGGATACTGTGGATCAGAATTTATACTGACTTTCTACTGATATGAGAATATAAGTAGCAGCTTTCTGGCTTTCATGTTTTTTGAAGGAAGCTGGCTTGAGCTCTAGAGAAAACAGTGAAGAGTCATTGGACCAAATTAACTTTCTAAAGGAAGTGGTACAAGATGGACCACTCTAAAAAGACACTGGGTCTGCTGGCACTGTGCCTGTGTTGCTACTAGTATTTTCATTTTCATTTTTATCATTCTGTGATGTCAAGTTATTAGAGCATTTCCCCTTGGCAACGCTTTTTCAAGGTAATTAATGAAGTAAAAACATTTCTTTAAGGGTAAAAAGGTCCAGCGAAGATGAGCCTGAGAAGCCAGCAACAGTTTCTTCCATCCTTCTCTGGATGGTATTCCTGAGTAGTTAGAAGGGTGACCTTTCACTTTATCTTTTCACAGAGATATTACCTCTTAGGCAGCTATGAAGAGGCAGCTTTGTATTACCTGTTCCTGGTCTCTCAAAGGTGATTTGCCATGTTACATCAAAGAAGAGAGCAGTATATCCAGACCTATGTTATTTCTCTGTAAGAACAACTGAATTGTACTATGGCAGAACTAATGAGCACAGCACAGCCACCCCAGGAATATAAAGCCAGATTGAAGAATATGATAATTTTTAAAATAACTTCCTTGTCTTCCAATGGCCTTTTAACTACTGATAAATTTGTTAAATATTTTTGCTATTCGGTCCAGCCATTCTTTAATTTCAAAGAGCTCTGGTTGTGGCTTCCTTACAGAAGAAGAAGAAAAATAAAACAATTGAACTGTTTCATTGTTACCTATTTTTATTTTAACAACATATATTCTGCAATGAGGTCACTGGAGACTCATTTTCTGTAAGCACCATAACATGTCTGGAATAGAAGCATCCATAATGTCTGATTAATGAGAGAGTAGCTAAGTGGAATGAAATGGTTAAAAAAAGATAGTATTAAAGATATAAAGACAAGTACTCAGCACACAGGACACTTGGTGCTTATTCACCAAGCATCTTTCAAGGCATTTTTTCCACTCCTTTGTATACTCTTCCATAAGCATGGATGACAAAGTTTTGCCTTGGGCCTTTCTAGGATGTTTGTGCTGAAATAACCTTCTAGCTTTCAAATACTAAAGATTTCAAAACACCTTTTAAGGAAGGGAATAGTATCATCCACTTTTTACAGATTTCTAGCTGAGAGCTGAACATTAAAGCCAGTAGCCTCAAAAGCAGCAGAGACAGAGGCTGAATACTATTCTTCAAGTAGACTTTCAGTTTCTTTAGCTATGAAATCTTTCTGTTCCTCCTCCAGTTTCTTGTCTACTTACTCTTTAGTCTTCCTATGTCAGTAACAGATGACCTTAGGTCTTACAGATAAACACTTTCTACCACCAAACCTCAGTTCATCCCCAGAACAGGTTTATTCTGTAAAACCAAGAGAAAAAAATAAAATTGAGAAGGTTACATCTAAGTGACTACTGCACATGGAAACCTTGTGGGATGTAGGAGACTGCAAACACTTTAGGAAACACAGCAGTTAACATGTCTGAGAGAAGTTTTGTGTACTGCCCTCTCATGAGCTGGTGTCTGTAAACAGAACTAACTCAATGAAGATGATAAAAGCTGTAGAAATTAGATGATTAAATGGAATAGTGAGAGCTTTGAATCTGAAGAAAAGCAGTAGAAAGAATTGAAACCTAAAAGAGTAGTATAAGTCTGTGGTAGGCAGCTATGGAGGGACTGAGAGGACAGCTGAGAGGACTTAGCTATGCATCAGGAATGAACACAGAAATGAAACCTATAGTATACATCCATAGAAAAGAAATGGAAAGCAAAAAAATCTGAATGATGAATCAGTGCAACAATGTGCAAAAGAGAAGCTGTGAAATGAGTACAGAAGAAAAGCAGATGCTCTGCTTTCTGAAACTAGGAATAGAATTAGGCAATTGCAGAGGAAGACGAGGAATGCTTCTGCAAGACTTCTGTAGCCCCTGTATGTCTCAAGACCTGTCTAATGGGCTAAGACATCTACAGGAGGCTGGGGGTAGAACAGGATGCTGAAACACAATGTAAGTTCCCTAAACTTTGAAATCTACCTGTGTGACAGGAGAATCATAATAGGCTTAATGAACTTGCAGGTCTCTGCAGTCATTTGAGGAATGTAGCCTTCCCCAGAGCTGTGGTAGGACTACAGCTGCTGAAGGTGGAAACAAGACTTTTCCTTATTAAGGGATGGGGAAGGGTAGTGTACTTTCATAACCATATCCTGTCTCCATGTTACAATGATGCTGATATAGACTAACAAGGTGCAGCTGCTAGATTCTCAGATGATCTGTACAACTGAAAGCAAATCACAGCACTTTTACTGGTGTATGCATGATTTTTCCTCCCTGTGTTTGGTTACTGTGCAACAGGGTGAGCTCTTACAGCCTTTCTGATGTGAAGTTTAGCTCATCAGTGTTCCTTTCCCAGACCTTGTTGAAGAAAACTTTTTGAAATATAACCTTTTATATGAAATGTATTCTTTACTGACATACACACATATCTATTCTACAAGCATATATATAACTTTGGACATGACTTTGGCTTGCTATTCTTGAAAAATATTCAGAATACAATAGTAGCTTTTGCCTTTGGTTACTTTGTTTTTGTGGGTCACCTTATAATAAAATTTTATTTCCCTATTATTGGATTGCAGAATCACAATTCATCTGATTCTTTACTGTTATGAGTGCATCTTGTAAGACTAGCCAAAACCACACATAAATACACGTAATGCTCTGAAATACTGCCATCTTTTGGAGTCTTGGAAATGTATCTTATAATTTGTTTTGTATTTCTTACAGGTGTCTTGGAGAAGAGAGAGGTATTATGATTTTTATCCTATACAGCAATGTGTTACATTGGAGAGCCTGGAGAACCACATTCCCCATATTTTTGTGTGAACTTCAGTGCTTGGAAAGTGTTGCATTATTTTCCTTCCTGCACCTGTCCAGGAAATGCACATACAGCTCTCTTCCTAGACAAAAGGAAGAGTGACCTACACATAGCAAAATTGTTTGGTGCTCTGCTGAAAAATGCTTGTGCAATAATGAAGGCTTGATGAGATCCTGTATTGAGATATTTTAGGATATGAAGAATAGGAGGCAAATAAGCCTGATGTAAACATCATACTTTACATAATATCTTTTTAGGAAATATGCATCTAATTCAACCTTTGAAGTTACCTATATCCTCTAATTAATAAGATTTCCATCCTGTTTAGGAAGAGTTTTGAGGCCTGTCTAGTTTCCTGATCCAAATCTTTGTCAATTCCGCTGGGGACCTTTGGCTTTTGTGATGGACATGAGGCCCCACTAAAGCCACTATATCCCTCCCCTCCTAAGCTGGATAGGGGACAGAAAATACAATGAAAGGCCCATAGGTTGAGATAAGGGCAGAAGGAGGTCACTCACCAGTTACTGTCACAGAGAAAACAGACTTGACATGGGGAAAAAATTAATTTAATTTATTTTCAATCAAATCAGAATAGGGTAATGAGAAATAAACCCAAATCCTAAAACACCTTCCCCCCACCCCTCCATTCTTCCTAGGATCAATTTTTTTCAGAGATTCCTCTCCATCTTCCTCTAGGTGGTGGTGGGTGGAACAGGGAATGGGGGCTGCAGTCAATTTATCACACACTGTCTCTGCTGCTTCTTCTTCCTCATGGGAAGGATCCTCACATTCTTCCCCCGCTCCAGTGTGGGCTCCTCTCTCCATGGATCCACAGGTCTTCCAGTGAAGGCTTCCCATGAGGTACCACCCTCTTTGGGGCAGCCACCTGCTCCAGTGTAGGGCCCTCCAGGGACTGCAGGTAAGTCTCTGCAACACCATGGACCTCCATGGGCTGCAGGGGAATCTCTGCTCTGGTGCATGGAGCACCTCCTCCCCTCTTTCCTCACTGACCTCAGTGTCTGCAGGGCTTTTCTTCTCACATATTCTCCCTACTCTCCTCTCTAGCTGCAATTTCCTCTACACAATAACTTTTTCACCTTAAATTTGTTACCCCAGAGGTCCATACTGATGGGCTTGGCTTTGGAAAGCAGTGGGTCTGTCTTGGAGCCTGACTGCACAACTCACATGCTAATGTGTAAGAATTACTGTCATACCATAAATGTGTGAGATCTCACCTAGTCAATGAACAACTATAATGGTTCAGTATTGATAACATACAGAAAATTGGCCATTCATCAGTAGGCTGCCTACTATACAGAACCTTGTGCAAGGGAGAAAATGTTTGGATGAAGACATGGAGCAATAAATAGAAACTTTAGCAGATTTCAAAGAAACATTGTCTCTTGTAATTCACACACTCTCACATCTTCATTATTGTGCCCAACAAACTTCAGGAGAAAATATCTAGCTCAGCCTGCTAGACACCAGAAGATCCTGTACTAAGAACTTAAGTAGGAAGTTTATTTAGCTCTTCTGTTACCTTAGTAGTGCTAATTCATTTAAATGTATTTGATGGAGCACAGTTTGAGCAAACAAGGATCAGAGAGAGGCAGTCATTGACATCAGCTGATGCAGGGAAAAGATGTCAGGAGATTTATTCCTTTCTTCTCCTGTCCTGTTGGGTCTCTGAGAATTACTGTTTGTAATGATAGCAGACTTCAGAAGAGCTTGCTGCAGTAGCTAATTTATGATCCTGATTAATTTTCTATAACTCAGTAAACTGTAAATAAATGGATTAAAGAGCCATTTGATCTTCAAGCAGAGGTTTAAAGTGGCTTTGATGACTATGTATCTAGGGGAATACAATGGATTATCATGGATAATTGATTAAAGAAGAGAAAGAATTAAATTGATGTATATATGAACACATAAAATTTGCAATTCGTGTATGTGATTTTTGTGTTTCTGTGAGTGTGTGTAAATGTAGACACGTATGAGAGAGCAGAGTGGGTGTATAAAAGTATATGTTACTATTTATTTACTTTCTCTTATTTATATTTAGGAAATGAGAGATGAGACATTACTCTGTTAAAATGTAATTGCACTTGGAGATACAGCAGCAAGCTAATAAACTCTAGGTGAAGTTCAGGCAACACGCAAATTTCTCTCCATCAGAAATCCCATAGTCATTTGTAAAACTGTGTGAATGTAAAGGACAGCACCATAACTATAATCCTGTGTGAGCTGAATCTTTCACAGATGATTGAGAAGATAGAGAGTTGGTGTAAATGCTAATATACATTGGAAATCATGTCCCACAAATTGCAGCACAAGAAAGCATGGTTGCTCTTGCTGTATTCCCCAGCATGTCTTAGCTTGGGTAGCAACATCTCTCTATACTATGGGTATGTGCCCAAAAAGACAACTCAGAGAAAAACCTAAAAATATATAGAGTGTGGGGTGATGGCCCCTGATGAGCCCTGATGGGTTGAGGGAGACGCCTCAGCCGCCTGCAGGGATGCTCCAAGCAGAGGACAAAGGCTTTCAAACTGATAAGATTAACATAGGGTGGAGTGTTGTTTAAGGAATGACATGGCCCCCCTTTGTGATATCTTCTATAACCACTCTAGGAGCCACCTCCCCTCTCAGGCATCTGCATCACCCCCCAGTAGATTGACTATTAGTCACAAAACCACACAAAGGAAAAAAAAGGTATAAAAATTGTGGAGTTTAAACTCCAGCAGAGAGGGAGAAATGCCACTGTCTCTGTGAGGGTAACTGCTGCAGCTTTATCCTGCCTCCTCCTACCTCCTGGAACAATGTAGGGGTGAGAAGACCATGTGCTTTCTATTTTTCTATACTTTACTTTCTTTAATTTACTTTCTTGCAAAGCTTATTCCTTTATACATTCTATCTTAGATCTTATGCTAATAGCTACTTTGATTCTTACTTTATAAGCATATCCTTTACTAACTGTGTTTTCCTACCTTAATGCTAATAACAGTAACTCGCTTTACACTTTGCTACTTAATATTGGTTATTACTTTTTGCTATTCTTACTTTATAAGACCAGCTCTGTTTTGCAACTACAGTAACTTGCTTTACTTTCAATGTGCATTTTCTTTATCAACATGCGTGTTGATAAAAAGAAGCTCTGATCTTTCTTTTTGTTTTGTGTTACAGAGAGAGTGGTGTGCAAGATATTTTATTGTCCTATGTTATTGAGAGAGTGTCTAGATAAGTGTTTTAGGTGGCTGTATTTTTAGTTAGTAGTTCTTTGTTGCTAGTTTCTGTCTGTTGTGAAAATGGGATACATTGCTGTATTGTAACTTGAGTTTAGTGTGTTTGTCTCTGTAAAATGTGTTTTGTGCTGGTTTCTTTTGGAGTCTTTTATTATCAATTAAATACAATCTTGCAGCTGAACATTATCACCGGCAAAGCGGAACCTGCAATAACTGTCACATGGTTGTATTAATAAATGTTATTTCGGGTGCAGTTGTGAGAAAAGTTCTTTTCTGGCTTAAGTGTGGCTTCATATTAGAGGTCAGAAACCCTTCCAACCTGTGGGCTGTCTGGTAGTTGACAGACAGTGTTTGGGACATAAAGCTCTGATTGTCTAGAAGTGCTTATTGCTAATAATTTCTTTCTGGCTTAAGTGTGGCTTCATATTAGAAGTCAAACCCTTCCAACTTGTGGGCTGTCCAGTAGTTGACAGACAGTGTTGGGGACATAAGGCTCTGATTGTCTAGAAGTGCTAATAGCTAATACCTTTTATTAATACAGTTAAGACTAGAAATCTTTGCATTTCTGTCTCCCTCCTCCCTTTCACGTGACCTAGGGCAAATAATAAGGGGACAAAAAGATCAAAGAGCTGCCCTCTCCAAATTTCTTGATGGAAGAATATAAAGACTTGCCTCAGCTTTTAAAAGATCAATTTTTAAAGTCATATTTGACCAGAAAGTAAAACAATGTAACATAACCTAGAGACTAGCTTTGTGACCTTATACTAAAAAATTTGCTCTCCTTTATATACTGGATTTTAGTTTGCAGTATATTAAGTCAGCAGAGCTGTATAAACCTGCTAAAAATAAGAAATTAAATGGAAACAAGTCTTGACCTTAGACCTGTGAAGGCTGTATTATAGGAACTGAAGTGAATATATATCTTCTGTTCTCAATTTCTTTGTTTCTTCTGGATGAAATATGTTTACTTTTAGCTTCATTTTTCTTTTCTTCATTCTAGTAAAGACTTTGTGAAATAGGGAAAGTTGAATATAGTTCAGGGAGTTCAGCCAGTTTCTCTCTGGCATCCTTGATGGTACTTTTAATTTTGTCAGTTTTGTAGTTTAAATGATAACTTTACAGACCATACAAATGTTAACTGATGTAAACCAACTTATTCCTTGCTTTTACACCTCTCCTGCATATATTCCCTGCCCAAGCATCATTTCTCTTTAAAATTAAATGGAGAGAGAAGGATTTATTTTGCACCAGGGCACTGGGAAATCTAGAAGGCAGCTGTTCACTTTCACTAGAGCAACAGAGATGACACAGACTGTCCTCTGGGAACTGACATTGAGTATAGTACTGCATTATAAATACCATTTCCTAAATACAGACTTGATTTCCTGCAGCTGATGAACAGAGGGGAAGGTGTCTCATAACATTTCTTTTCCTTCACTGTTTGTATGTATGGTTGGGTGTATCTTTAACAATAATTTTTGGACTGACCTTCACAGTGATTGTGACATCATCCCCTTCCACTCTGCTGAGCTGCAGTTACAGGTACAGATCCTGCATGGTAAGAAGGCAAGTTCCTGCATGTGGGCCAGAGCAATCACCAGCACAAATGCAGGCTTGGGGAGAGTGGAGTGCAAACTAAGCAGCTATGAGGAGAAGGACATGGGGGTGTTGGTTGATATTAGAAGCTCAGCGTGACCTGGCAACATGTGCTCGCAGCCCAGAAGGCCAGTTGTGTCCTGGTCGCATCAAAAGAGGCATGATAGGCAGATCAAGGAAGTTTCTGCCCCTCTACTCTGCCCTTGTAAGACCTCACCTGGATTGCTGCATCCAGCTCTGGGCCCCCAACATAAGAAGTGCCTTGAAATGCTGGAGTGAGTCCAGACAAGGGCTGTGAAGATGGTCAGAGGGCTGGAGCAGACTTCTTCAATGAAGACAATCTGAGGGACTTTGAGAAGGCTCCGAGGAGACCTTATAGCAGTCTTCCAGTACCTAAAAATGACACACAAAGAAGCTAGAGAGGAACTTTTTACCAGTGCATGCAGTGATAGGACAATGGCTTCAAACTGAAATAGAGTAGGTTTAGATTAGAAGAAGAAGTTCTTTACTGTGAGGGTGGTGACACAAAGAAACAGGTTGCCCAGAGGAATTGTTGATGCCCCATTGCTGGAAGTGTTCAAGGCCAGGGTTAATGAGGCTTTGAGTGGTCTAGTGAAAGGTGTCCCTGCCCATAGCAGAGGCCTTGCAACTAGGTCCCTTTCGACTTAAACAATTCTATGGCTCTATAATCCTTTCCAGCAGAGTGAGAAGGCAAATATACATCTGGGCTCAGGCCCTGGTTTGATGCATAGCCCTTGAAAAATGGCTTCCCAGCATCTTTGCATCACATTGCTGGTTTGTGAACTGGAGCCTAAACATCCTCATAGTACTGTGATGATATAGTAAGCTACACTAAATGTCTGTTGGCTTCATAGAGTGCCTCTCTTTTCTTACTCATCTGAAATAACTTTCCAGTCTCATTTGGAGAATTGAATACCTCTCACATCGAGGAAGGAATTAACTTTGTACAACCAATGCGAACTAAAACAGACAGTAACTGTGTAAGCTTCCACTGATTTACTGCTGGAAATGCTCCTTATTAGAGAATGTTCATCTCTGGATGCTTTCTTCCTCTTTTGTGTTCCTTTTTCTGTAGTGAGATATAACTCTAACTGTATTTCATATTCTCATGCACCTGTTCATCACCAGGTACTGTCTAAGGAGGTAAGTAAGGAAGTGAAGCAGATAGCACCTTACAGCTCCCTGTGTCAACTGTGAAAAGCCTCTTGTGAATTACAGTTGAACAGATGCTTCTTTAGAGAAAGCAGCCTAAGACAAGACTGTGCAGTTAGGAAACAAACAAAGCTACAGGATAGGACGTGACTTTTTTTTTTTTTAAATAACTCTTAAGTGAGTCTTTTCTACTCTGAGGGCTTTTTAATTAATAACCAGAACATAAGTGATTGTTGGCCTTCAATATGCGCAGTTTCATAACCATTTTGTTTCTGAAGATTTGAAATTGCAGTAGCTGGTAGTATTCTAGCCACCACATGAGTTACATCAAAGTTTAAATTTTGGAACCTCCTGTCCCTGTCAAGGTGTCCTCCATGTTATGACACCAGCCCATGATCCAGAGTTCACCACACACATCAGCAATATGAGTAGTAACACAAGAAATAAGATAGAATTCCAATTGTGCCCTCTGCATGAGGAATAAATGAAGTTGGAATAGGTAAATTTTTCATGGGATGCTGGGATTGCATTAGATATTGTTTTGGGAATGGAAGATTTTTTATTCTCTTGATACACTCCCTTGATTAAAGCTTAATAAGTGAATTCCTGAAGTTAATTCTTTCCATCATATTTTTCAGTGAGTTTCCTGGTTATCAGAAAGACAGCACCTACCAACTGCTATTGGAGTCAATAAAAGCAATCATAATGTTTGCCTTTTATTAATTACTTCTGTGCAAGGGATTCTGTCCCGTGAATCTGTCCCTTCCTTCTTTATTGGGAAAACAGATATTTAGAGAAGTGCTATTTGCACATACCGTAAGAACCAATCGACCAAATTAAACTTGTGTTTAAAACCCAATTTCCATCATTGAAGAAACTGCAGTGTAGATGAAACATTAGGAGGAACCAGCTGGAAATTGGGTGGGGTTTTTCTTATGAAGAATTTATATAGTATTTAATAATTCTTAAAAATGTTCTGCAGAAGTTTAATTGCAGTTTTTAATTGAAAAAGTGAATAGTTCAGTTTTTTACCTGTCAAGACAGACTAGTACGCAAGTAAAGAATGCAGTTTCTGTAATGATAATAATTTAATAACAGCAACACAACAATAATTATAATGATGATGACATAACAGGTTTCAGTTGACGGAAAGGCTGTTGGAACAGGATGAGCAGGATGGAATGTAGGCTAGAACAGGAGGCAAAGCAAAATGAGGTTCCTAGGACCTGTGTCATCAAATAGCATTGCAACAGCAATTAAAATTAAAACAAAACAAAACAAAACAAAACAAACCTGGAAAAAAAAGAAATCACGGAACTCTTCCTGCTCTTCTTTTGTTTGTAGATGTTGGCCCTTCTGACTGTGTACAACCAGGCATCTTCTGCTTTCCGGTTAGGAAAGAAGTTACTTTACAGTATCAGTCCCCTCTTTTCACTTTGACTGCAGTAAGTCAAGCTGATGGGACACAGAATGGAATGCACCTGTACATTCAGAAAGGTCACTTTAACTATTACTGAACATGAAGTTTTCAGGATACTGTCCTATCCATGCTCCCTGTCTGAGTGTGCTGTTTAGTGCATTGTAGCTATTTCCCTTGGAATTAAAACCAGAAATGATGATTCAAATTATGTTAAAAAAATGCTGATCTTGTGTTTGCAGTTTTGCTACTTCCCTGGAGTATAGGGACAGAGCTCTTAGCAGGAGTTGTGTGTCTTGCCCCAAGGCAAAATTAGGACAAGGAAGTCCATGCACTGTTTTTTGTTTCCTTTTTTGAGTGTTTCATGTCTCTTTGAAGCAAAAGTATTTCTAGCGTAATGTTGACACTAACTGAAAGTAAACAGGGCTGATGGGCAACTTGCAAAGAGTTTAGCTCAGCTAAGCATTCTAGTGTTATTTCTTTTTAATTATTGAGAACATTTCTGTGCTGGAAATGGTGGAGTATGCAGAGGATAATCTGAACTAGACAACACCCAGTGTAACTGAATCACTACACTGCTCTTCCACCAAGTGCAGTGTACTGCTGAAGGGCGACAAGGGGACAGAATTTTAGCGTCATCATGCCTGTGAGTCAGTCATGTGTAGACACACTGACTTTTTGGAGCTTCCAGAGCACACACCTAGGATGAATTTTTACATCAGAGAGCCTGTGTTTTCTTGCCCTTGCTAATATCTGGCTGTCAGCTGGTATGAAGAATCACAGGCTCACCCTGGCCTCTTGTACGCCTGGTCCTCCTGGTGTCAGATGTGGTAGTGTCAATTTGCTTAAGGAAAAACTTGTTCTCAATTCTAGTTTTTCCAGTCCGTTCCAGCACTGCAAGAAATTAATTCAGGACTGAGGCATGCTATTTTCTCAAACTGAATGGAATCCAAGCTGATGACTTAAAAGGGAAAAACATATAGGTTATTGGCAGTGTCAAGCAGCATCAAGTTTTTTCTGCACCTGTGAGAATGAGTCATCTAAATTTTTCTCCTTGGAAAAGCACTGAATGAAGTTGTTAATTCTTTCACAGCAGAGTCAAAAGATCTTTTCGCAGGACTGTTTTGTCTGGAATAGATATTACTGTAGGACAAAATCAGGGCAGATATAAACGTTACAATTAAAGTGATGCAGAGAGTGCATGATGTGAATCCCATATACAAGCACCAAGAGACTGTGTTCTCAGTAAGCTGCATTTGCAAGGAGGTTTAAAAGACGGGTAACAGGACTCAGTTTTCAAACCAGAGGTGTCACAGTGCCCTTTCAGATACCCTCCATCTCCTATACTTCAGCTGCTCTTCCAGAACTTTGTGTATGTGCAGTCTTGTGTCATGTGTGTCTGTCCCATGTGGACATCTTACATACTTACGGGGATCTAAAGTGGCACTTCACATCTGTGTTCAGGTAGTCAAAATCCTCTGAATGCCATTTCCAGAAAGGGCTTGGGTGGAACTGTGGGGACTGATCCAGCTTTTTGCTCTGTATTAGTAATTCCTATTAATATTTGTTTGTTCTTTGTCACTGAAATAAAATGAGCCTTTTTCACAGATTATTGCACAGCTATGTCTGCCCCACATTAGACAGAGATAGAAACAGTAACTTCTAGCTGAGGCTTGAAAAGTCAATAAATCTTCCTGCCACATCAGAAGCAGGTGTTTTTAATCTCTTCTTGGACCACATTTCATAAGTTTTGACTAAGTCAAAAGATAATGTAATTTATTTTGCTAAATTAGGTTTCAAAAAGATCCTAAAAGTGAGTGTTCCAGATCATAGTGATGGGGGGAGGGAAAGGGGGAGCCTTTGTTTATTTTACTTAGGGCTTATGATGCTTATTTTGTTTATGCTTATTCTATTTAAGGGGTGGTCCCGTGGTGTAATGGATAGCACTCCGATCTCTGAATCCCAAGGTCGTGAGTTCGAGTCTCAGTAGGGATAGTCCCCGGCAGTTCAATCCCTCCCTGCCATCCCATCCCGTCAGATCTCAGATGCTCAGCAGGGTCAGCCCCGGTTAGTACCGGGTGCTGTAGATAGTCCCAAGGACTTCACTGTCACTGTCCAAGCTCGCTCGGCCGTGGCAAATGGACCTTAGGACTTAAACGGTGGGGCCAGTTCTGTGCATGCTGTGCCTCACCTAAAAAATCCACTGCACAGGCTCAAAGGGCACACCCATATGGGGAGAGCCCTTCCCAAATCTTCATTCGCAAAGGTTGGCCATCATCATCATTCTACTTATGCTCATTTTGTTTATGCCTATTTTGTTTATGCTTATTTACCTAGGACTAATGATAATACTTATTTTACTTATGCTTTTATACTTATCATGGAATTTGCTTAGTAATATAAAGTTCACTGTGTAACATGTAGCAAAACTCGCTCACTGTCCTTGAAGGTGCAATACCAAGGGGCCCAGACCAATTGAAACAGCTAGGATACCCCATGATAAATCAGAAAACGTGTCAAAAGAACAAGATAAGTCCAATTAGACCAGCTAAAGTTGCCAACAAGACTGGTTTGAACTAGTTTTGAGCAAAAGGTAAAAAGTTCACAGGAGGAAGATGTCTTAATTCATCCCTAAAGACCCCCAAAGACCACTACTCTGAATTACCAGGAGGAACAGCGCAGGTGCAAGGAGTGGCTTGAGGCGGAGAAAATGGAAATCAATTCTTGAGGCTCATTATAATAACCCTGCCTTCTCGAAGAAAATAATGTTTATGCATGAAAGAAAAATAAATATGTATAACTTACTTGCATATAAACCCTTTGTTAGCTCAACCAGGTGCGCATGTTTTGGAGGAACTATCCCCTATGCGTCCTGGGCTCAGATTAAACGTACCTCTCTATAACCTCACTGGATTATAGGATTTTTATCCCGCAAAACAATAGGAATTTATTCATTAAAAGTTTCATTAAGTCTTGTCCAGACAATTAAAAGAAGTGCTATATTAACTAACTGTGTACAAATTGGTGGCTACTTAAGACAGTGGTTAACATTATCATAAATAATGGATAAATCTTGAACTCGAATTTGAATACTGACGTGTATGTTTCATATTTATATGGTTTCATTCTTTCTCATTATTTTCCTCTTTTTGTCTCATCAAGATAAAAAATTCAATTCTTCAACAACTGTTCTGATTCTTTTCTTATCAAGATACTCAGGTTCCTGTTAGTGAATAAGAATTGCTTTTTGAAAGCAGTTGTGTGTGCAGCAGAAGGTGTTACAGTCTGCTTACATATTGCAGAAAGAACTGTTGTAGTTTTGGGATGTTAAAGAGAAAATTCTCTCCCCTGCCATTACAGAATTCAAAGACTGAATGCCTGACTCCCCGTGCTATTGTTAACAAAAGAAGGGGTCAACTGCTATGAATTCCTGCTTGATGGTTTTGGGTGGGGGCAGACTGGAGGCTGGGGGCAGGGGGAGGAGAAATGGTCACTTTTCATGGGAATGGAGACAAGGCCGGCGGTGGAGCTGGGTTGCTCTGGTTCTTTTTCTTTTTCCTTTTTTTTTTTTTGGCTATGACCCTTGCTCAGCCTCTGCGATCCCAGGGGGAAGCAGATCACACCAGTCCAGTTCCTTCCCTCGGGAGATGAGGGCCAGTGGACAGTTTTCTCCAGCCTGTGGCTCAGCTCTGGAGCCCCGCCCGGCAGCCCCGAGCCAGTGGTGTGGGCAGGCGGGCGCGGCGAGACTCTGTTTTGTGCTGCTTGTCAGAGAGAGAAGGGGAGCTTTCCCATCTGTGGGGAGAGAGGTTCTGCATCACCTGCTGATTTTTCTTCGGCTTTCATCTCATGCCACCTGAGTCATTTCAGCGAGGTCATCGGCTGCTGACTGCTTTTCCCAGGGGGGAAGGTGCGCCCCCTCACTGCCAGCTGAGGCGTGGGCAGCGCCCCCTGCTGTCTACAAATATAGTTGCACCAGTGAAAGAGCAGAGACAAACTCAATTTCATCTAAAGGTTTTATCATGTCTTGTTTTGTTCTGATTTGTTTTCTCATTGCGGGTACGGTGTTGTTGTTTTGGTTTTGTACTAGTTTTTGGTTATACATATACGTATAAGAACAGTTATTCTTCTTATATACATTTTCTTATTAAATTTCCTTTTTCTTAAATTTAATAAGGAGTGATGTGATTATTGAGGAGGAATCCTCTCCTCTGTTTTTTGGCAAACATTTTGGTTTTTTCCTCAAACTAAGACAAGAACTCAGGCTTGAAATATTTCCCCCAACAAAATTAAAACTCAAACAAGTTATCTGTTAATTCCCAAACCTGATTTATTATTTATTAATCAACTAATTGCTAAGAAATGCAGAGAGAGAGAAAGGAAATAAGAACAGTAGAAAGTTTCTTTGATAGGATGCTTTTCAGAGGAACAATGGAGGAATATTATTGATTACATTTCTATGTTATCTGATCGTCACAGAGGGTAATGAGTTTGTGTTTGGGCAATCCAAAGCTTTCAAATAATTAGATTGAGAGGGGAGTCTTGCTTTATTTGTATCTCTATAAACTGCTGTAATTCTATTTGTACAGGGACATACATCATCCTAGCATTTGACTTCCTTCTGGCACAGCAGTAAGCAGTGTGCTTAGTGTTTTACAGTCCCTGAATTTCTCTAGACCAAAAGCAGAATCAGAGATTGCATTTCCTTTGTTTTTCCAGCTACATTAGAGACCAATTAATACACTTTGTATTTGACACTACCACCTGACCTTGGAAACATTAGAGTTATAAAACCTTCTTTACATTGGCTTTACAATATGTTGCAGCTTTTACAGTGTGTAGGCTGTTTTTACTTCAGTGATGAAGAACAAACAAATATTAATAGGAATTACTAATACAGAGCAAATGTTTCCTTGAAGCACATACAATCGTAGGCTTGCAAATGATTTGGACAGCCTCTGAGATTTTAATGAAATTTACCTTTCCTTAGAATAAAAGAATGGTATCTTTGGGTGTTTTAAGGACCTGCAGCATCCAGCTAGGTGAGTAAATCTGATAATAACTGTGTGCCTAGAGTTTGGTGATGCAAAATTCGCAGGTTTATCTATAGAACTAGTTTTTGCTGAGGAAGCAATGTATAATAAACTCTGAGAGCCAGCAAATATCTGCAGCTTTCACTTGTGCAGTTAAAAATAAATTTCTGCCTATAAATTGTGAGCAGCTCCATGGGAATCTTTTTAATATGTGTAAATCAGGGTGTGCATAGGAACAGTAAATGCACTGATACCACAGTGCAAACATTTTGAAGCAGAATGACTATGTTTTTCATAGTATTTTATTTATTTTAACTAACTCACATACAGCATCAAAAATTATGTCCAAGACTAACCTGAACTCTTGAAAAGTCCCTGTACTGTATTAAATAGCAACAGTGGGATGATATATCAGTATGAGTGTGAAGGAAATATGGCCCCATGCATTAGGCTTTGCTGTGCTTCATGAGGCTTGGGCCAAACCATTACACACACCTGTTCTTCAGTTTGTGGTGAGTTACAATGTTCATCATCTTCATTACTAAGGAGTTTGGCTTCCCCAGTAAGGAAGGTGGAAGAGTTTTTCCTGTTGTTTGCCTCCTTACTTGGATGTGTTCCCCAGTTAGAAGTATGTTTCTCTGTGAGTATGCTTTTTCAGACTCATAAGGTGCAGCCTCTGTGCAACCTGGTGTTTCCCTCTGACTACAAAACCTTCACAGCAGTGAGAGCAGATGAGCAGCACCATTTTCAGTTTGGCTTGATTTAGATTGAACTGCAGCTCTGTACCTACTATATCTTTCTCTTGGTTACTTTCCTGCCAGGCAATGCTAAGGTGTCCTATGAATGTCTGATTACATTCCAAATGTGTTCTCCTAACTAAAAAGCAGCCTCTGTGGGTTGATGCTGCTTGGCACACATAGCTGAAGTGTATGTGCATGTGTTTTCTGTCTGCCTATCTAGATACTAATAATTCTCATCATCTTTGGAAAATTCAAGCTAATCTATGTTTATCCAATTTCTTCAAACTGAGATCTAAAGTTTTGTTCTTTTCTGTTCAAGCTTTTCTAGTATGTCTGGTTGGTGCTTAGTTCTGGTTCACTTAATCTGCATTTACATGTTGTACTTTTCAATTGAACTTTTACCCGTCACGGGCTGAGAGGCAAGTTATACTGTGGGGCCTCAGTTAATTATCAGTGACATTATTTTTTTCATTTGCAGTGCCTAAGCAAGCAGGAGAACAGCAGGTTAAGTCACATTTGCAAAGAAATCATCAGCCAATTACTGCTTATGAGTATAAAAGAAAGAAAAGGAATAAATAAGGGTAAGGAATAATTAAGGGTATGGCAGTAACAACATTATATGCCTGCCTTAGTGATAAAGAACCTGCTCTATGTAGAAGCCCTCTAAAAGGATGAAGGATTAGAAGGGATGTATATAATGCTTCAAGGCAACAGGGAATTTGTGTGAGACCCTTCTGACAGAGAAACTGGAGGAGTTTGTTAGAACAGGGCACAAAATCTTGGGTCTGGTTTTGCCAAATTAATTATCTTTGGTTTGGAGGGTTTACTGAGTGGCTCATTTCATTTTGATCATGAAAGCAAAAGTGAAAAGCACCAGACATTCAAGATCATCCCTGTCCACTCTAATCAGAAAGCCCCCAAAGTGTCAGAGTTTTCCTTAGAAGTTCTGTCTCTCACAAGGAGAACCGTTTTTCCTTTTAGGTTCAGCTATGCTTCTTCCTCTAGCAGGTTATATTTACACTAATTCCCATTATTTTTAACTACTTGCCTCAAAAAGTACTGAACTGCAAACTCAGTAACTGAATGGATCACTACATGAGATTGGAAGGGCTGCCTGTTCTTCAGTTCTTCAGTTCTTGTTCTTCAGTTTATAACCTGGTGGTACTGGCAGTGTGGACTCTGATATAAAGACAAATACGGGAAAAGAGGTGCTGCTTCCCTCAGAGTAAAAGAGCTACAGCAGTTGGAGCTTTTTGGGTTACATGTACTTCCCTGAAAACTAATTAATATGAGGGATATCACATGCGTGCTATATGTTAGCTGGGCAGTATGAAGTATTTCTAAATGAAATGGAAGTTCAAGGATTTTTAAAAAAATTCTGGAGAAGGAAGTGTTGTACACAGGGGCAGGGATATGCCATGAAATGGTCTCTAGTTTCTAAAATATAAGGTCCAAACATATGCCTGTAAAATGAGAGTGCTGATTTCAGTGAGAGCCACCATATGTCACCAGATCCAACCAGTGCCTGGAACTGGAAAGATGGAGCAACAGGCCGTATGCCATGAAAACCTCCTCATGGATCATCCAAACCCACAAAACATGTAAGACTGTAGTATATGAAAAAAGAGAAATAACTCTAAAAAATTGTTAACCTCCTTTTCCATTGAAAAGACTGCTCTGTCTTGTTCTCCACCTGCAGGCTGAGGGGAAACAGTGTCTTGGCTGTGGCCTGTTCCTTCTCACACTTAAGATTTCTCTTCCAATTTTGTTATCTTGTTCACTCTTAGGGGTAGTCTGTGTCTGGGAAATATACAACTGTTTGCCTTTTCTACAGGTTGCTGGCTGGGGAGATAAGACACTCTGCATGAAGAGAATCCAGCCACTCTTAAATCTGGGTCCCTTCAGTTGACTTCTTTGTGGTGCTGTTTTACTCTTCCTCCTTAGTTTTAAAAAACTTCTGTACAACCCCTGTAAGGGGAGTAAGGGAAGGATTATGAATTTTTTTTTTTGCTTTTCAGGAATGGAGTATGTATGTGTTTAAGGCTGAATGTGTTTTCAAATGTTTGGAAATATTTTCTGAATCTGAAAAAACTTCTTAGGAAGCATGTTTCTTCACAGAGCCTGCAACCCTTCGGCAGGTGAGCTCAGTGCAGCCTTAACCAGCTGAGATTGCAATGGCTGAGTGGCTGCACTTATTTTAGTGCAGGCATTTCATGTGGATATTAACTGGCCTGAGGGTTTGATACATTTGCTTTTCTGAACAGAAACATTGACACCAATGTCTTTTCTTGATGGGTGCAATGGGTGGACCCTGGCTGGATGCTAGGTGTCCACCAAAGCCACTCTATCCCTCCCCATCTTAACTGGACAGGGGAAAGAAAATGTAATGAAAGGCTCATGAGTCGAGATAAGGACAGATAGAGATCACTCACCAGTTACAGACATGGGCAAAACAGAATCAGCTTGGGGAAGGTAGTTTAATTTATTGCCAATCAAATCAGAGTAGGGTAATGATATGTAAACCCAAATCTTAAGAACACCTTCACCCCACTTCTTCCTTCTTCCCAGGCTCAACTTCACTCCTAGTTTTCTCTATTTACTCCTCCTCCAGCGATGCAGGGGGACGAGGAATGGGGGTTGTGGTTAGTTTATCACATGTTGTCTCTGCCTATCCTTTCTCCTCAGAGGGAAGACTCCTTCCCCTGCTCCAGCATGGGATCCCTCCCAGAGGAGAGACCTCCATGAACTTCTGCACCATGAGTCTTTCCCATAGGTAATTGTTCACAAATTGCTCCAGCAGCCTAGCAAAGGAGTAATATCAATGCCCCAAAGTCATGGTATGCGTGATAGAGAGTCCTGTCAGAAAGTTTTGCTAGCAGAAACCTGATGGAGATGGGAGATCCTGCATTTGTGCTGCTCCAGAAATGCAGGAACCTGTTGACTTCCAGGGGCAGACTGACAGGTTAGCTGTGCTCATTCATCCTTGAGCTGCAGGTCAAAAGCTAGAGATTAATGGCTTTGAGAGACTGGGTAGGTCAGCCAACCCTTGTTTCTTGTACTCAGGCTTGTGCTAAGGAAATGTTCATGACCGGAGTACCAGGGGTTAATAGGGAACTGGGGTATGTTGAAATATATGGCTAATTAGTTATCATGCAGGCTGATTGATTGCCTATCTATGAAATCTTCTGCTGATGAACTTATTACTCACCCTTAAAATGGTTATAACAGCTATAAATAATTTAAGAAAACTTGTGATTAATTTATGAACCTATTCTTTAGAGTGAAGATCATCTTAGTACCCTGTATTTTTAAATTACACATACTATGACAACACCTCATGTGAGCATGTGTACCATACTGGGCAATTCAATAGAAAGGATCCCATGTGTTTCATAGTGGTTGCTTATTTTCTTCTTCAAGTCTTGGTCCTTGTCTTTGTGAAAGTTAACAAATACACTGCCTTTAAAAATGCTCTACAAGGTCTTTTGCAAAACCATGTATAGCTGTGGGAGCCAGTGGGAACCCAGCCATTTGCTCAGTCAATGGGAAGTACCACATATTGGGCTGTTACACCTCTATGAGAACAAAAGCCTGCCTGCCAAATGCCAAGGGGTCCTTTCCAGTGGAAACTGGTGGGTTTCTCAGTGGATTATAAAGAATAATGTGAGTTCTCAGTGGCCAACATTATTTTCATTTGATCAAGTCATGGGTAACCTGGTTTAACCTGGTGGTACCTGAAGGCATTTCTGGGGGGCGCTCACTTATGCCTGTTTGTGGTGCTGAGGAATGATTCCAGGGACTGTAAAAACCTGAGAGTGAAGCATGTGCACAGACCCATTTATTTCCAGTAAACACCTCTCTGTCTGAAGAGCAAAGACTGTACCAGGTTTGGCACATCACATTCTTTCCCTGCTCTTGGAGAGACCCTGTGGAGGACTTGTCAACCCTTTTGCCTGACCTGGGAACTGCATGGCTGAGTTTGTGGTCTATCTGGCTATTTATATGGCTACAATTTTCTTCTTCTTTTTTTTTTTTTTTCTAATTCACTCAAAAGCGTATCATCCAGCTCTAGTGCTGTTGCTGGGAAGAGACTGTCAGGGCATTTTATAAAATGAAATTTTAAAATGCTTCCCTCCTACTTTTTACTTTTTAAATAAGCGTTTTCAAAATCAGAAATTGAAAACTGTTTCCTCCCTTGGGTTTTCTTTTTCTGCTTTCCCCCCCCCTTTTCTCCATTATATTGCTTGAGTGTTTGATGGTGGTTTTTTGAAGGCAGCCTGTGAGTGAGTGAAATGAAACAAACAAAGAAATAAACAGTACAGCATTGAGACAGGGAGGATGTTAATGTATTTTGCAGAAAGGCTCTGAAGACGTCAGACACAGGCAGGAAAGCAGGGACAAAATAGTTAATATAATAATATGATAGTTAATACCTATGTACTGCTCTAGCACAGATGTGGGCTGCCAATAAGCATCTGGTGCCAGACAACGTAGTCCATAGACCCCGTATAATTATGTGCAAGTCTCTATGCTGCGTGATGAAGATGCTTGTAGTTGCTGGAGTGCCTCATGTCTGACACATCTTTCAGGAGGTTATTGACATAGGCCTGTCCTATGTTGTGGAGTCCTTGTCACTGGCAGAACAATTAAGAGTCCAAAATAAATGTATCTCATTGTGGCACATACTATATTACACCTCAGGACATGTTGGCATGAAGGCTGGACATTGGAACATTGATCCAACAAACAATGCCCATTTCTTTTTGTGTCCTGTTAGTGTAGTGGGATGTGATGCTATATTGCCATCTGGAAGTAAAACTTTCTCAGCCTGGGCCCCATGGCACTGCATCCCTTAAACCCATGTCCTCACAGAATGCATCAGCACTATGAAGTGGGAGATGAGCCTGTAGCTGTCATTTCTCTTTCCATGTGCCCTTTCCCCTTGTCAAGGGTTTAACTTTAGGTAGAAGATAATAAGAAAATGAGTCCCTTCTTTTATAACACTAGCCTAACTCCAGGAGCCTTGGTCAGTGTTGGTGGCTGTTTTAGTTTGGAATGATAATGTAAATTCCCTCACTGCCACTAACTGTCCATGCCATTAGTTAACAAAAGAAGTAGTTAAAGTAGTTAACTGCTACTGATTCCTTCTTGATCATTTGGGTGGGGGGCAGACTGTCCCTTTTGTTTTTGGGGACATTCCATTTTAGCCTGGGCTGAATGTGGCAGTTTTGCGTGTGCTGCTGTGCAGGAGAAGCCATTTCTCCTGCTCCTCGCTGCTGCTGGTTTTTTAGCAAGCTGGTTCCTTTCCTTCCTTGCCATGGCTGTTCTCCTGGTTTGGCATTGGGACCCTGGTTGCCGCTCTGGTCTCACTGTTACCTGCAGTGCTGCGGCCCACCCATCCCCACCATGGCAGCGACCCAGGAGAAAGAAATCACAGCTGCTCTCCGGGACACGCTGCGGCTCTCCACTCCCAGTTTGCCTTCTTCGTTTGGGACAAAGGACACAGAGAGAGATACAGAATTCATCTGAGTGCTCACCACTCCTCTGTCTCACTGGAAANGTGGCTTTTGGGTTTTTCTTCACAAAATTCGAACAATATGTGTGTTTTCATTTAAAAGCCAGCCTCCTAAAAAACAGTTCAGCTTTTCAATTATTTAGAGAAGTGAGATTTTCATGACTGGAAGCTCTGGGACATAAGCTTCAAAGTTGCCAGTGTTAGCGTCAAATCGTTAAAAATAAAACACAATTAGTTCTTAAAAGAAAAACTTATGATGAAGCAAAGAAAGTTTAATAATTTAGAGATAGCTGACTTGTTTGGGTTTTTTTTTGTTTTTGAATGCTTGTAACTGATGTAACTGTTGCCCCCTGCAAAAGAAACAATGGGGCTACAGCAGGATTAACTGTCCTCCATGTCTCCTTCTAATTGAGGTATGATTTATACTTCATCTGGACACTTGATATTAATGACCCAATCAAATAGAAATCAATCGAGTTTTTTGTTGTTGTGCAACTTTTAACTTTGTTATTGATGACTTACCAGAGGAAGGGCTACTGGAATTGTTCAAATTAGCAAGCACAGGTGCGAGGATAGGACCTTATCCTACGGCTTTGCATGACTGTGTAACTTCCTCAGCTGCATCAGAAATTCCAGCATGAAACAGCTGCTGCAGCCATTGTTTTCTGTTCATCCTCAGATCTTTGCTCAGTCCTTCACTGCTTGCCCCTTTTCCTCTTCAGCTCAAAGGATATGAAGTAGGATCAATGCTTTCCTGTTCCTGTCCTGTCCTCGTGTTCTGAATGCTGTCTTTGCAGGGATAAACTGGACATCCTTATAGCCATGAACATCCTCATAGCCAAATACCTCCACATTCTCTCCACTGTCTGATTCCCAGCCCTTTTAAGTAGTACTTTCTGTCTGTCCACTGTGCCCCGAAAATCATGATCATACAGCAGGTTCCCTCCTGTTTCCCAATGCTCTTGGATCTGCACACTCCCCAGAGCTGAGATGTCACGCCCCACCTTCTCATGTGAGCTGTACTGTCCTTAAATATGCATATCTCAGTCATGTCCCCCTGTGCTTGGCTGACTCTTTGTATGGATCCCATAGGCCTGCATGAAGCAACAGGTAGAGGCTGGTTGCACACAATGACAGTTTGGGGTACATGCAGCCTACATGGGGTCTGAGTCTGAAATCAGATGCAACCTGACCCTCTCTGATGCTGGGGTTTCTGGATGTACTCCAGAGCAAGTCTTAGGAGTTAATTATTACCCTTTGCTAGGGCTATCATGAATGCAAAGCAGTTATTATTCAATGTGAACTCTGTCATGAGCATCTCCTGCATAGCAGATCCCCTTGTCAGTCATCCTCAAAGCAGCTTAGCAGAAGGAAGTCCTGAGCACAGTTAAAACAAACAAATGAGCCCTGAAGACAAGACCTTCCACAGAAGACTTTAAGTCATAAACACAACTCATCCAAGCACCTTAAAAATGTTGCCAGGCTCCACAAACACTGCTGCAGTGTGTCAACCCTGAAGACTTGTTTCAGGCAAAGTAAAGCTTTTTCTGTTTTCAGAGTGGTGCTGTTGGAGTTGTTTCAGGGTTGGAGTGGGTTTCATTAGCTACATGAAGCATCAGGGAAATCAAAAGAGCTGAGGGGAGGCAGGATACTGGCATGTACAGTGGTGCAGTTGGCTTCCAAGAAGTTGCGTTAGAACCTGACTGTAGTGTGGCTTCTCATCCTTTGCCACATTTGTAGCAAAGGGAGATGCTCCAGCTTTTATAATGTATTGATTAGCAGGGAAAAAACCAAAACTAAGTGTGGCAATGCTATCTGTAGGCTTTCTCTGCAAAACTTTTCAGTCAGAACTAGGTCAGGTTTCAAAGTCTAACATGTGAGCTGAAGTACAACAGCAGTGGTAGAGATGACTTGAAATCAATTCCCAGTAATGATATTTTAAACAAAAGGAAAGAGTCAACATTCTGTTTATTTAATGGCTGCAAGCTGATCGGATGTTTTACTACAATTATGTTTTCCTTTTACATGCTGTCACAGCATTTACTTGCAAAGACAGGACAGTGAGTTGCCAGCAGAGGCTGGCTGGGAGGATGCAACAGCAAAAGTGTAATTTTTCTTGTTATAATTCTGATACATTGTCATATCCATTATCCACACACAAAATGAGAGGTGCTTCACTGGCCTTACAGGCAGAGTAGCTAAGGTGGAGGAGACCATTATTTTTGTGTTGTGGACAGGGATCTGATACTAACAGAAAAAACCAAGTTGCTACAGATGTAAAGAAAGTCTTTATTACACGCATTATGTATGAAACCAGTGCTATGTTCTTGCATCTGGTCTTCAGTATGAACATACTTCAAACAAAAGAGAGGTTGACCAACTAGTTTTGGCCACATGTCAGGTTGAGCAGTGGGGCAGGAGGGTAGTGATTGGTGCTGACAGCAGGTATATCCACCAGCAGTGGCAGGTCTCACTCACCTCCTTCCTGGGCTGTACACCCCTGTGAAGCAGCATGGGTAGCACTATGGGTACCCAACCCAGCAAATTGGTTTCTTCTGGGATTTTACTCCTCACTAGCATCTCTTCCACTGATGTCTCACTGAAACTTCTCCTCATCCCTATTGGAGTTGTGCAGTCAGAGTCAGGATCATAGAATTGTAGAATGGCTT
>VWZD01011483.1:3182-22426 GCA_013396695.1 Sakesphorus luctuosus
AAAGCTGTCCACATGTTGAAGCAAAAATCCCAGAACAAAGCCAAGAACAGTGATGAGACTGCCCTGCCTCCAGCCTGGAGGAGGAGGAGGACAGCAACCGAGTCTCTACTGGACATTGCTGAACCAGAAAGGTAGCCAAGCCTGTACCTCTACATTGACTTGTAAATGACAGCCAGTGCCCCTCTGGGGGTAGCTGGACCAACAGAAGAAAACTAATTGAAAACGTGGAGAGGCCCATGTGGGCTGTTGGTGTGTGGCAGGACACTGCCATTTAAGTAGAATCTCTGGAAATTCATGATGTAGATGCTCATGTGCCCAAAAGCCGAGCTAATGAGGAACATCACACCTGGACTAGCATAAAGGAGAGTTGTTCCTGGCTCGATGGGCCCATGATGCCTCGAGCCACCTGTAGGTGGACGAGGCCAAGGGGTGGATTTAACCATGGACATTATTTACCAGGTTATCCGCTATTGTGAAACTCCTGAAAAGAAGACAATGACCCCAGTGTGGAGATGGAGACCCCAGTGTGGAGATAGTGACCCCAGTGCGGAGATGGAGACCCCTAAGAAAGGGGTGGGTGGATTTAACCGTAGACATTATTTCCCAAGTTATCCGCTATCGTGAAACCCCTGAAAAAGAGATAGTGACCCCAGTGTGGGGATGGAGACCCCTGAGAAGGGGATGGAGACCCCAGTGTGGGGACAGTAACCCCAGTGTGGGGATGGTGACCCCTAAGAAGGGGATAGAATAATCCCAATGTGTACCTCAAGAACATTTAACCTTGAGAAAAAAAAATAACTTGCATTTTAAGTTCTGTGTTGCAGGACATGAACCATTAGATAAAGAAGACCCAAGCTGAACTGGTGTTAGTATCCAATGATGAACTGGTTTTTCCTGCCTGAAGTACCTACCCCATCCTAATAGACTATTGCCTGCAATACGGAGGGGTGGAAGACAGCCCTGAAAAGAACAAAGACTGTTGAAGCGCGAGGATAGATAAATCAAAAATATGAGTGATGTAATACGGTATGGAATGAGGGGTGGAATATTATAGGTTTAGCCAAGTGGACCTAAATTTAGGTTCTAAAATTTAGACTAGGTCTGGGATTGTCAGCTGCCTTGAGCTGGGCTGGGCTAGCTAACAGCTGACTTCTTCTAGCCAGTAATATTGTATTCCATACATTCTTACATCATCTCAATAGGAGTAAAATCCAGTGTGTGGGAGCAGCTTAGTCAGCTCTGCCATGGCCAAGGTGCGAGCCAAACGTAGTGCAGATGCTGCCTTGTTGGAGTGGGCCTTGCTCTTGCTGTTGCCACTGCTTGCAGTTTGTTTGAGTTCAAAGAAGTAGAAATATTTTGTTGTTACTCTTTCTGTTTCTTAATAAATGTGTTTTAGAGTGCTTGTAAATCTAGAGTAATACATTTTGTATTAATTGGAGAGTGGGAAGTTATTTCTTGTTATATATAACTTGTGTAAGTGTGTGTTATATTGTAGTTTTCTCTTAATTTTCTCTTTTCTGTATGAATACATGTAGTTAGTTTTTTTCCCCTTTCCCTTTTCTTCCCTTTTCACTCTGTCTCGGACAGTTAGCATTTTGCCAGCTCAACCCCAGACAGAAGTGTTTACAACACTTATTTGCATGAAAAGAACTGAATTGTAAGAAAAGACTAGTGATTTTTACACCAAAAAAAAATATCACTGAAAGAATGTTCAGGACAAAATTCTTCCTTAAGAGGACGGTGGTGAGGTTTGTATCACATATCATAGATAGAGAGCATGCTAGAACATATCAATCAGTAATAGTAAAAATGCTATATTCTGGAATACAGGTTAGATATTAATGCAAAATAATCATAAAAAACATAATCATCCTAATTCAACAAGGTATCAGATGTGGTTGACTAAGTTTCCTGCAAGAAAAAGAAATATCTATGTGTATGCCATGCATAACATTAGTTAATACAGAATATGTAGTTATGACTGTAACAGAGTCGGAACCAACCAAAAAATCAGAAAAAAAAACCCAAACCAAACCAAAATTTAAAAAAACCCCAAAGGATTCACATAGAACTTACTGCAGCACAACAGTAACTTATAGGCCTAACTTATGTACAAAGCTAAAGGACTGAAGAATCTAGGTGAGCAAAATTCATAGCACATTTGCTATACCATATTCACATTCACACTCCCACAGATCTAAAGGAGTATGTACAAGGTATACCTGTGAAAAATTCCCCTCAAATTCAGTGAAGATGATTTAATATCTTCTCAGTGGGTAAAGGATTGAGCTTCAAGGAGCGAGGGTGGCAGCACAGGTTCTGTTGTTCATTAGCGGTCCTTCACAAACTTCAGAGTTCACTGGCTCTGAGAGGCGTCCCACTCAGAGGAAGGCTACTGGTCTCAGCTTGCTGAAGTCCTGGAGAGCCCAAATGATTTCACTTAGGACCTCTGTTTATTGAGTGAGAAGTGAGTTAACTTAAATTATAATAATTTTCTGTCCTCGCAGCAATTTGCCCAGAGAGTGAGGGATGCATCACAGAAGTACAGAATCACAGAATATGCTGAGTTGGAAGGGACCCACAAAGATCAGCAAGTTCAATGCCTGCACAGGACCACCCCCAAGAGTGACATCGTGTGCCTGAATGCATTGTCCAAAAGCTTTTTTTACTCTGTCAGGCTTGGTGCTCTGACCCTTTGCCAGGGGAGCCTGTTCCAGTGCCCAGCCACCCTCTGGGTGAAGAACCTTTTCCTAATATCCAATATAAACCTCCCTGACACAATTTCAGGCCATTCTCTCAGGTCCTGTCACTGGTCACTACATAGAAAAGATCAAGGCCTGCCCCTCCTCTTCCCCTCAAAAGGAAGTTGTAACTGAAATGAGGTCTCCCCTCAGTCACTTGTTCTCCAGGCTGAACAGACCAAGTGCCCTCAGCTGCTCCTCCATACGGAGCATGTCACCATCCCCATTGCCCTCCTTTGGTCACTGTTTAATATCTTAATATCTTTCTTATATTGCATTGACCAAAACTGCACAAAATATTCTGAGGCAACACCAGTGCAGATTAGAGCAGGACAATCACCTCCCTTGACCACCACACCATTGTTTATATTATTTGATTGCATCATGGTTTTTCATTCACATTTTAGAAATAGTTCTGATCATAATTCCCATTGCATAGGAATAAAATAACTACTAGGCTCTATGTTCATATTGATAACAGAATCCCTTTCTGGTCTAGGATATCTTGAGACCTTGCAGAAAGGTAGAAGTTCAAAAGGGTGTAAACTAGTATTTTCCAATAGTTATTTTAAATGTTTTATTATTACTTTGTACAAATTCTGACAACTTTCAGAAAGACCTAATTGTCCCATATGCAGTTCTTAACTCAGAGGTTTGGATTCCGTTTTCCAGCTGAGCATAAACAGCCACTAAAATGGCTAGCCTGTAAGTGCTAAATTTCCTGTTTGAGTCTTTCATAAATGATTATAGCTTACTCGAAAATTCTTAGGTTTTGCATTCTTCCAGGTATTTAGACTTCAAGTTCTACACAGGGTGTTTTCTTATTTTTGAGATCATAACAGTGGAACACATTGCTGCTGTTTAACAGAACTAAAATCCATTTGGCATTTTTCTTCTGCTTTCTGTAATGAAAATTTTCCACTCAGTTTCACTGTCTAGTTAAATTGTTATTACATAAAATATACCTATTAGCACTTTACCTGGTTTCTACCTGACTACTGTTTGTTGAGTTTTTTTTCCTTCATATTTTCTAGCTATTCACTGCTCTCTCTTAGAGGCACAGTACAAGTCATATACTACTTAAACCTTTTCTAGGTACTTGTGCTCAAAGGTGGTGGACTGATAGATAACTTGTGTTCTTTAGAGAAAAGCATAAGTATTTTCCATTGATTGTACTGTAACTTGAGAGCTGAAGTGGGAAATCTTGTAGGATATGTCTACTTTAGCAAGTAAGACAGAACAGCAGGAATGGACTTCTAAATCACAGCAGCTGTCAATAACATCCCCCATTTCCATGTTTCATGTGAGGTTACTTCAGATTGTCTTCAATCTGCTTTCATGAACTCAATGGCATTAGTGACTGGAGGTCTTTCGGTGTACTTTTGGTCTGCATCTTCAGATTAGTTTAACCCTGTTGTGCTCTGAGACTGTCCTATAAAGTAACTCAAAGCATGGTATTATGAGAATGGTTGGCATTAAAAACACTCTCCTACTCCAGACTGAAACTGTAACATAGAGATACTGTCAACCACTCTAAAATTAAAAGCAATTTCAAGGACTATAGAGATCTGAAGGTGATGAGAACTCCATTAGATCATTAAGTCCTAAAACTGAAATAAAGGAAGAAATTTCTCATGTTGCATGGACTACTGTTGGGGCTTTTTTGACTATTTTTATGTTATAGCTGATAAGAAGCAATCTATGGACCTAGAATGATGGAAGGCTGGACGTATTCAAGACCAGGCTGATGGGACTTTGAGCAACCTGATCTAGCGGGTGGCATCCCTGCCCAGGACAGTGGAGGCTGGAACTAGATGATCTTTAAGGTTCCTTCTAACCCAAGTTGTTCTGTGGTTCCATGTTCCTACATTCTCATAGAGAATTTGTTGTAAAAAGCAATTTACTAATACTAAAACCCACTAGATTGATCACCCTGTCATAGAAGGAGATCAGGTTACTTTTCCTCTTAAGAAACGTCAACCATTTCTTGCTACATTTTGAATCTTCCATGTAAAAGCTCTGCCTTTTTCAGTCTGAAAGCAGGCATGTGTTGAGGCACCCAATCCAAGATAAAAACTAAGTAGCACTGTCTAGATATCTGCCAGGTTAATACAAGGAGAGGAAATCACATTCCAGCCTTCAGAAATTCACCCCTGCTATGCATTTGTGAATTTTCTCAAAGAGAATTCCTTAAGAATTGTTCCTTATGATGTTCTGCTCCTTCCAGTAACAAGCAAGAAGCTCATGCAGTATTTTCTGGCTGAGATCCCCCTTCTTAGAGCTAGAACTAGAATTTTGACCTGAAACGTTGCATACATATATATGTGTATGTATTCTTACGTGTATAAATATGAGTAGCTTCCTTTTTTCATATATTCATTGCATTCATATAGTAGAGTTGTAACTAGGTTTTACATTATTTCAGTTCAAAAAACCACTGCAATTTTTAGTTAAAACCAGTCCACTTCTGTAGATGTCCTCAATTCATATATTTCAGTACCAAGCATTAGACTCTGTATCTGAATTTAGTGATAAAGCACCTATAAAGCTACTGAAAGTAAATATGTATAATTCAAAACACAAATCTCTCAAGCAATGAATGATGTATATAAAGGTGTGTCTGAAGCTTCAACAACTGAATCATAGATGTCTATGCTTTCCAGGACTTTTTCATTTTTGGATCTACCCTAAATATTTCTGTCTCACATGCATATTCCCATCTGAAGACATCTTACTGATTTTAAAACTAGTAGGAAGGTGAGAGTAGTCTCGTGCATGCTTTATGAAATAGTGTAGTAGCCAAGCAAATGAGTTAACTTATGTCTTTGGTCCTGTACCTCCAAAGTTTAAAGTATGACAATAATGTTGATGGCACACTGATGTTTTAATAGTTGCTAAGTAGGGCTCAGTCTAAATTAAGGCCTTCTCGATGTCTCATGCTCTTCTAGTGAGTAGATGCACAAGAAGCTGAGAGGGAGCATGGCTAGGACAAGCTGGCCAAAGGCATAATCCATATCATAGAATGTCAGGCTCCATATATATAAACTGCTGGAAGCCACTGATCACTGCTCAGGGATGGGCTGAGCATTAAAGTGTGGGTGATGAGCAATTGCTCGATAGTTAGGTGATTTGCATGAATAGGCTATAAGTATTGAATGAGCATTGTACAGTCAGCTTACCAAAATTTGTTCTGCAACGTTAAAATGCCTTTAAGAAATGGTGGTTCATTTAATGGTATACATGAAAGATGTAGCTTTGCCAGTAACTGTTTAAAAATCCAAATGAAAAGCCTATCAATAGAGCTGGTTTTGCTAAAGCATTTAAAAGAGTCAACAGTAGTTTGAATGTGTTCAAATGTCATTACTATTATCAGTTTGGTTGAATGCCTCTTATCTCAGTAATCTAAAGTACTTTGGTTTCTTGTGTAAAAGCACTAGATTTTAAAATATATAGTTTTTATAGTAACTAGTATAGAAGAATTAAAGCCATTGAAATTTCCATATCATTCATCTTTATCCCAGGTTATGGGTAACTAGTTGAGAACGGCTCTCAGAAAGGAACTATTTTTATAAAATGTTCTAATAAATATAAAAAAATAAAATGCTTTACATCTGTATAAGTAACATATAGTAAAATTACATACAAAAATTCAAGCAACTCTAACCTTATCAGTTTCCATGGCAGCAAACAATTTGTATATTACCTAGTATTTTAGGCACTGGAGTTCTTTTTGGTGTTTTAGAAGTATTCAGACACTATTTGAATCTGTTATATCTTTCAAAAATGAACTCTGATGTATTTTATTTTGTTACATGATAAGATTTTTAAAATGTTCTTATTCATTTAAACTTTTTTTGTTGTTTTGGCCTGGGAAATGTTATTTGGTTTTATCATTATGAGGAAATGGTATTAACACATTCACAGCCTGCAAGTTCAGAATGAAATAAGTTATAGAAATGCTTAATGTTAAAGGAGACAGTATGTCCAGAAACCAATATTAGTCATCATCAGAGACAGACACGAGTGCTCTATTTTGTGATACCATTTTTAAAACGTAGTCAATGCTCAGCTGCAGAGAAGATAGAAAGGACAGTTTTCTTCTTTAATTTAAATTGATTAAAAAATGTTTTGAGTGAAAGGAATATTTGGAATCTGATTCTTTTGCAGACTTTACGTGATGTACATTGTACACTATCTATTACTATAATCTTTAATATGGAGATTAGCTCCATAGAGTTTGAATATAAATGTTGTATGAAAGCCAAAAAACATTATATATAGCGTATGGATCCAATATTTAAAAAAAAGAGATTCCTTTCCTATTAATTTTTTAAATTACACTATGCTTTAAAAAACCTGAAATCTAAGTGGGAACCAAATTTAGATAAGGGTAATAGCAACAATATCCATATTGTTACGTTTCTAATGAATGGAAAGAACAGAAGGAAACCAATATGTAGTATTTATCTATTTTATTTTCATAGCCTAGTTCTTTCCAAGAATAAACAGACCAAAGAAAGAAATATAAATAATATTTACCCTCATCAAGAGAGGCTCAGATTAGGTATTAGAAAAAAGGAATCACTGAAAAATTGGTTAGGCATTGGAACAAGTTGCCCAGGAAGGTGGTGGAGTCAGTGTCTCTGGAAGTGTTCAAGAGGCACCTGAATGTGGCACTTGGGGATATGGTTTAGAGGTGATTATGGTGGTGCTGGGTTGATGGTAGGACTAAATGGTCTTGCAAGTCTCTTCCAACCTTGATGATTTTGTGATGGTGTGATAAGAGAAAAGTAATGGCAAAAGAAAAAAATCAGTATAAGAAGAACTATCAGGATGACAAAAACCAAGAACTGTACTAAAGTGGATTATCTTACCAGGAGGTTTTTTTATGTTAGCAGAAGAAAGCTCCTTAAGAGGAGAAATAATTATGAAAAACAAAAAAACCAGCCAGAAACTGCTTTCAAGAATTACCTGTTCTTGTTTCAAAAGTGCCACTAGAGCTTGGAATTTTGCACATTTAATATTTTAAAGCTACATTTAAAAAGAAAGAAAAAGATAGTTGGTAGACATGATATCCCAATTCACTCAATTGCTGAATTTAATAGGGGTATGGAATTAATTTGTAGTAACTACTGAAAATTTAACAAACAAACAGATTAACAATATTATTCAGTCACTTGATTTTCAATTGATTTACAGCTGAAAATGAAATCTTCATATATTAGGTATAAGTGATAAATATTAGTTTTTTATGGGGAAAAGATCTTTTACATATTTGGTGTTCAGATCTTTCATTTTGCATTCTGCTTTGATAGTCACATAATATGGCATCATATTGTTCTGTGAAACTATGTTCCTTGACAGGAAAGAAACAGTACTGTTGGGGTCATCTGTCAAATAAATGTGTGTGCTCTGTAACACTGTATTCAATGCATATAATGCATATATTTTCTTATCTTTTTTTTTTTTTTTTGTCACAGGGACACTTCAATTTATGACAGGTCTAATAAATGCACAGTTGCAAAAATGGCTAAGAGTTAAATCCTGCCCAATTCAACTGAGCTAAGTGTATCGATATTCAAGCATATGGCTGATTTTGCAGAATTTCTGTCTTAGGTCAGACAATGATGACATTGTGGTGGAATACCTGATTGATGGGTATGTGAGAAAACTTTAAGGTTCTCTGTGTTTCTGTACTGGGAAATTTCTAGGGAAAATAATTACTACATATTATGCAACCAAATATATGAAGACAATAGGTTTCTTCAGTGGCTTTTATGTTTCACCAGAAGGATAAGTTCTCTGGATTTATTAAAAGAATTCTAGACAATGCCTGTTATTTAAACCAAAGAGAATATGTGTATTAAGTTAATGGTCATACTTTTTCAAGAGGTATTTATAGAAATATTCTAATACTGGCAGGAGTATTTTGAAAGCATTTCAGCAATGCACTGTTTCATAGGAAGTAATATATTTTATATATTCTAACAGCAAACCAGAAAAAAGATTTGCTCTATTCCCCATGCTTTTCTTTTCCCCATGATATTGAAGCCCATAGTCTTCTTCTAAATCCATAATGATCTGGAAGTAAAATTGCATCCAGGATTAAGGTTAAGTCTTCTGCATCTTCATCTCAGATGTGTGACTGATAAAATATTGTTTCATTAAGTTGCAATTGTGCTAAACAGACCAGACATGTACAGCAGCATTACATGGTGTGTGCCTGACTGTACTTGAGACCACCACGAAAGATTTCTAAGCCTTTGATTACAGCTCAGATATGTAGCTCAATTACATGGAAACAGAATCACAGAAACACAGAATCACAGAACAGTTAGGGTTGCAAGGGACCTCTAGAGATCATCTAGTCCAATATTCCTGTCAAGGTAGAGTTACCTAAAGTAGGTGACACAGGAACACGTTTAGGTATGTTTTGAATGTCTCACGGGAGGGGTACTCCATGACCACCCTGGACAGCCTGTTCCAGTGCTCTGCCACACTCAATGTCAAGAAGTTCTTCTTCATGTTCAGATGGAACTTCTTGTATTTTCATCTATGACCTTTACTCCTTGTCCTGTGGCTGGGCATCATTGAAAAGAGCCTGGCATCACCCTTTGACACAAAACTGTAACATATTCATATATATTGATGACGTCCCCTCTCAATCTTTTTTTCTGTAGACTAAACAGGCTCAGATCATGCAGTCTTGCCTCACAAGAGATGCTGCAGATCCATAATCCTCTTTATGGTCCCTTGCTGGACCCTCTCCAGTAGCTCCTTGTCTTTCCTGAACTGTGGAGACCAGAACTGGACACAATACTCCAGATGTGGGCTCACTAGGGCAGAGTAAAGGGGGAGGATCACCTCTCTTCATCTGCTTGCCACATTCCTCCTGGCTGCAAGGGCACACTGCAAGCTCATGGTTGCATTGTCATCCACCAAGACTCCCAAGTCCTTCTCCGCAGACCTGCTCTCTAGTAGGTCAGCCCCAGCTTGTAATGGTACATGGGTTTATTCCTCCCCAGGTGCAGCAAGCTACATTTGCCTTTGTTGAACAATTATGTGAAACATCCATGCTTAGCTGATATTAAAGACAGAAAATCAGGCATCTATGAAGTATTTGAGGACTGTCTGATACGTTATTTTGAGGATGCCAGTGAACACTAACCTCCTATCCTCCAGCAAATCAACATTTCCACCCAACTTGGTGTTGTCTGCAAACTAACCGAGGGTGTAGATGATAAACAGGACTGGCCCCACCTCTGAGTACTGGGGAATACCACTTGTGACTGGCCCTCAGATAGATTTAACTGCATTTAAGGCATTAGACTTAACTTTCTAACAATTTGTCCTATGCTGATCTGCAGCTCCTCATACAGTTAAAATAGTGATATGATTATATTTCCATTAGTAAAATACTTTTGATGCTAGTGTATCTACTACTGGTGATGTCATGCATATGAGACATACATTCTGCTGGATTTTCAAGCTATTCATTCACAATTTCAAGTTTCACATCCTAACAAAGTCTGAGGAAAGGAGAGATGAGGCTGACGTATTGATAACATACTTGGTGATCAGTAGTCGTATATTTAATTACTGATATATGAGATTCATCTCCATTTGATTTTAGGAAAGCACTTTGGACTTCCCAGGTGACCTGACCTCACATATTCAAAGACATTCTCAGACTTAGAAGAACTTCAGTCCTTTACCTATCCAACCCTGAAATGTCCTTCTTAATTCCAATTCTTTCCAATATGAAAGCTTGCTCTCCTAGCACTTCAGACATGTAATTTTTTGCCTGGGTTTTTTTTTTGTTTGTTTTGGGGTTTTTGTTTGTTTGTTTGTTGGTTTGGTTTGGTTTTGTTTGGTTTTTAAACAGGAAAATAGGCATATTTCTTCGAGGGAAGATGTATAAGTGCCTAATTCATCTTTCCTTTTATTTTTCAACTCAAACTATGGAATATAACTGTCTTTTATCTCTTGACAAAGATAGTTCACTCCCCAAGTAACTGTAATTCATTTACTTTATTGCCACATTGAATAATTAAGAAGGATTTCACTGGGTAGGCTTTTAAATGTAAGATATTGCAACACTAAATCTACATCTGCTTTCCCCAATGAAGTCACTGTATTTTTTAAGTAATCAATCAAGACGATGCCTCTATGAAATGAAGATAAGTCATCATGATTTTACAGACCTAGCAGCCTGACGAAATATACTGATCTGATACAATTTGCTGTAATGATCTTATTTTTTGTTTTAGTTGACATACCACAGTTTATAGTTATGAAAATTTGTCATCTATTTAACTAATGCCATTAGTTTTCCCTTGCCTTAAAGAAAACAGGCAGAAATTTTAGATGATAAAAAATATATTGTTTGCAATAAGGTGGGTTGCCTTCCTTCCCCCCCCCCTTTATATTCTACCTAAATAGTAAAAAATATTTGGGTAGAGGATTTGTTGACTAGTACAGTGCATCATGTTTTTTCTATTATTCATTCTCACTGGTTTGGTGTGGGGGTATTGTTCGGCTTCTTTAAATGAATGAAGTGATATTTACCTTTTTATGAGGAAAACTCAGAGAAAGAGAAGAATCTTTCTGGATGTAGACAAATACTTCTTTTCTCCAGATCTTTACACCATGGTATTCTGGTCCTTATTGTTGTATGGTATGTTCTAAATAAGACAAGGAACAAATTGTTTAACAATGTAACTCTTTGGAGAATGCAATATTCCAACAGATAATACAGATGAAATCTCTTTGGCCAGTTGAGGCCAGGTGTCCCAGCTCTGTCTCTCACAGCTTCTTGTGCAATGCTAGCCTTCTGGCTGAAGGGGTGGTATGAGAGGTAGAGAGGGTCTTGATGCTGTGTAAGCACCACTTAGCAGTACTGAAAACATCCCTATGTTAATCATCACTGCTTTGAACACAGGGCACCTCTCCTCTTTAGCATCATTAAGGCTTCTATGAGGAAAGTTAACTTCAACTCTGCCAGACCCAGGACAATGTTATATCAAATAACACAGTTTTCATTCACATCACTGATTTGCTGGAAATTCACAAACCACATTTGTGGTTTGAATTAGGGTAATAAATTTGCAGCAAGATTTCCAGAGGAGTTCTCTATAACACCGAAACAGAAGCTGACCTCCAATCTATCAACAAATTTGCCCCTAAGTGTTAAGGCTGATTATGAGTATTCATTTCTTCCAGTACCTATTTCTGGCCACACTATCAGTGAAATTGAACAGGTAATAATCAACAATACTTTAAAGCAATATAGAGAGAAAAATATGCATATTTTAAAATACTGTTATAAAATGATTGCCTGTATTTTAATTTTTTACAACTTTTTTAATAATCATAGCTGCAACTTTAACATTTCAACAGCAAATTTTGTCTTGCAGAATCAAAGGAACAGTTTTTATTATAGCTTGATTTTTAAGCTAATTCTGTACTTCATGATTATCTTGATTACCTTGTCTTCTAAAATGACCCCAAAAGCTGGATGCTTTTTACTGTGTTCACTGAGTAAAGGGAACTTCAGGAAACATATGCTATGTCTCCAGTTATCCAATTAGTTCTAAACCAGTTACTTTGTGTGTGTGTGTGTGTGTGTGTGTGTGTGTGTGTGTAGGTAGGTAATAGGAGTTTGTAAAAAAAGCTTGAGTTTACTTCCAAAACTTATGGGAATTTTCAAAGTACCACATGAAATATAAATCTTAACTGGTGAATTCTCGTTTCCATTTTTTACTGATAATGAAATGGGGCTTTAGACACAAGTCATGTCTTTCTGTTTACAAATACTTTTTTCTTTCTTATTTCCTTTAAAAGCACAATTATGTGAATGGATTATATGGATCTTTGCTGTTGTGTTTCTGTTTGGCTGTGGCAGATGGACCTTAGAACTTAAACGGTGGGGCCAGTTCTGCGCATGCTTTGCCTCACCTAAAAAATCCACTGGCTGGAAGGGCACACCCACGAAGGGAGAGCCCTTCCCAAATCTTCCTTTCTGAAGTCTGGCCATACATACAATCCCTCTCTTCCACACCATTCAGTTCTCAATTCCATGTTGGTTTTTTTTCAGTTTTCCAGTTCCTCACATTTTCTCCACCAAATTCTCCCTGCTTCTGTTCTCCCTGCAGTAACTTAACAATCTTTGAAAAATTGTTTAGATTTTTTTGTGATACCTTTGCAATGGGGAAAAAAATACATTGTTCAGCATAGCCAATGGAACTAGTGATGAAGCAGGAGTAGTAAAAACATTTTTCAAAATAAAATTAACAAACTTGTCTTAGCACTCGTAGAATGTTTCTTCTATAATTACTGATAGGAGGTCCATCTTTGAGGTTCAGGATCACTTCATGACTCCCAGGAATGTAGAAAGTGCAACATCTGCAAAAGCAGTATTTTTAGTTTCTGGAGGGCGCAAGAAAGTCTGTTGAAGTTTTCAGTCCTTTTATAGTTTTCTGTTCTTGAAGTTTTTTCTTCAGAGTCAAAACTCCGAATAACAGACTCCGGAGGAACAGGTTTTGTACTCCAAGCTGGGGTCATAGATTCAAAAAGTCTGCCTGCATGACTCTATGAAGGCAGGTTTTGTGCTTTGATTATCACTAGTCACTGCCATCACCATTTAAATTGGACTATCTACCTTCTAAAGCAGTAGAACTGCTAACTTTTTGAATATTCTGAGGGCACCATTTAAATTGCCCTATGTACATTCTAAAGCAGTAGAACCTGTTGAATATTCTGAAGTAATATTGAAAGCCTTTCTAATTTTTATACATTAATCTCATTCACCACAAACAGAAATCAGAGGCTGAAAAGTGAGTTGTAACAGATTATGCAGATTATTTGTGTTTGGGAATCAGGGGCTGCTCAATGTTTAGAAGACTGTCAAGTCAAGCCAACTTCAAACTTTTAAGTATAACATTGCTCAATTCATTGACTGCTCGTGCCAATGGCTAGTTCTTATACGTTACCAATCCTTACCAGTACACACACTAAACAGCCACTTCCCAAGTCATCTCCTAAACAATCGCCTCAACTGATGCAGTTCCAACAGTGCTCATGGCTGTATTCCTTGATCACAGTCCTGCAGGTTGAGGTGATGAGCTCAAGGGCTCTTTGGCAAAAGAAGATGAAAATTTCTTTGTGTCTGGATGTGCCTTTCCCATCATCAGAGGCTGTCTTTCTGCATATCCTTCAGTTCACTTGCCATTAATTAGAAGGATGAACAGAAAATATATGACAAGGAACTTCTTCTTTAGATTTCCTCTACGAGTTCAATACAGATTCTTAGCCTATTTTTATGAGAAAGTTACATGAGACAGCAAAGTTAACCTCACAGATTGACACTGCCATGAGAAGGAGGAATCAGCTACCCTCCCGCTGCTCCAGCCTTCCCTGTTAGCCACCCTCATTCCTGTCCATCTGATTCCAGTTCATCTTTTGTTCTGACTTCAGTGTTCTCAGGGACTACAATCTGGTTTTACTCTCTAATTCTTGTAGAACTTTGGAAGACATGGTTTGTTTTTCTTTTTTTTTTTTTTTTTGTAAATTCCGTATGAAACTATACTGTTTTAATGAGCCACTTGCTGTAGTCTTGTATGTTATTAAGATTGAAGAGTTATTTTGTTCCGTTTCAGTTCTGTTTTACATTAACCATGTAGTCCAGCTGATGAGAGTATGTGATAAGGAACTCCTGGGCAGAGCTGGCCACATTGAAGAGAATGTAGAAGGTCAGTAGCTGGATCTCAACTTCTCATGATTACCAATCAGAGAAAGAAATATACGTAAATAATTAACCACAGCTCAAAGCAAAAAGCTGAGATGTCATGACCATGGACTAAATAGATGTATACCTCACTCACTGAGATTGGGAGAAAATGTTGCAAAAATATACATGCATGTAAAATTAACTTTCCCATTACAATGATCCTACATGCTAAGTTTCAGATAAATTCAATCACTTTTTGTGTTTTGAAAAGAAAATTCTACAGTACTGCAGGGATTCAGTCCGTAGGAATGAGCACTGAAGGCTAAAAGCATACAGACAATGTTAACAGGAATACAGCCAGTGGATTTTGAGAAGTGGTTACTCCTCTTTGCTTATGGTCATTAGACTGCATCTAGAATGCAACATCTACTTTTGGTCCTTGCAATGCAAGAGGAACATTGTCAGACTGCAGTAAATTCAGAAAGGTCCATGAGAATAGTTGGGGTTGAAGCCTGTGAGGAGAATCTGAGGAAGTTTGGGTTGTTCAGCCTGGTGAAGCCAGCTTCATGGTGCTGAGCAGCAGCTCTCCTGGAGATGCCTGAACACCTGCCTGTCATGTAAAGCAGTGAACTAATTGCTTATTTTCTTTTGTTTACATGCACTGCTTTTGATTTTGCTATTAAATTGTCTTTACACTCACGAGTTTTCTAACTTTTACCCTTCTGATTCTCTCTCTGATCCCTTGGGTGGGGGAGTGACAGACCATCTGCATAATGTTTCATTGCCAGTTGGGGTTGAACCGCAAGTGGTTATGAATTGTCAGGTTATGGCTGAAGGAGTTACAAAGAGAAATTTCTTCATTTGAAGTATAATTAAGCATTGGAGCAGGTCATTCAGGTAGACTTTACAGTCTTCAAGCTTGTTGGTTTTGAAAACCAAGTTGCACTAATCCCATCATTTCAGTGTTGACTTTACGGCAAACAGGATGCTGGGCTGGATGACCAGTGAGTGATTCTGTGATACTGAGGGTATTTTAATGTTCTCTTACACATCTTTGAACTGTTTTCAGAGCACAATTCAACAGTATGCAAGAATTTTCTGAATGAGAAGTTTGTGTATATGTTACAGATAACAAAAACTACTTTCCTTTACAACTTCCATGGGCCTTTTAATGAGTATTATGTCAAGACTTTGGAACACACTCTTTCCAACTGTAGAATGACCCCTTGAACCATGATAGGATTCACTTTCACAGCTTGCTGGAGGGAAAAAAATTCAGTTGCTGAGCTACTAACATCGGTTCGGCTCTTCATCTTTGATTTTCCTATACAGATTCAGATTTGGCCTGACATGCTACTTAGCCTGTGAGATATGAAGTCAACACAGTAAGAAGCCACATGAATATAATTTGTTTCTTGTTGGATGTGCAGTTCCTATTGGCAGAACATCAGGTTCTTGTGCATTCGGCAAAGTGAAAAATAGAGAGCTTGTAGTTCATATTCTACCAATAATGTTGTGGATTGACTTGTCTCTTGAAATATTTATGGAGAAAATTGAAAGAGAAAAGAGACAAAAAACCCCTAGTTTTGTGAAATTTCTAATTGTGCTCTGCAAAATGTTGTTTGCACAGCACAGCCGCTCTACAGCATGAAGTGCTGGAGTCGCTTTGTTCTAGTACGTACTGTCTAGTAATTATAGAAACAAGTGTACTATGAGTTAGAAGTCATACATTAAACTAAGCTTGACATTTCAATAGGATGAAATGGTAAAGATCCAAGATTTTTGGGAGTTGAAGCCAAGATTTTGCAAATTTGACAGGTCATGTCACTGAACAAAGAAAAGGCAGCAGTCCAGCAGTGATGAAGACACTTCAAGATCACCCCGAGGGATGAAGTGAAGAGAGCACTACCCAAATTCGAAGCCAAAAGGAGAGCTCCGCCCAAGATTTTGGCCAGTCATTTATATGGAAATTAGAGGGTGTTAGCTATGAACTTAAGGCTATAAATGGCTTATTTTACTCAAACAAGTTAGGCAAGTCTTTTTCCCAGTATGAACTGGCTTACCTCCAACGTTGTCAATAAATACCTTACTGATAATAGATACAAATTTTTCTCTTAGCAGTTATTTTTTTTGCAGCATTTTCACTTATCAAAATCCAACTGCCTACCTATTAATGAGAACTATTTTTATTATTTGTATTTGTATTTTTTGTTCAATGTCAGACAACTCAAATTACTGTGTGAAAATCCCACTGTAGTGGAATTTTACTTCAGTGAAATATGAAATAAATTTCAGTGGGCATACTTTATTTCCTAATGTGAACCTTATTTAGATGCTACTCATTTGGTAAGATTTTCTTTCATCTCTGTGACTACCGGTTTTGCTACCTTCCTTGTCATTATGCTCAGTAAAAATTGTTATGACTTGAAGTTATATGGAAGCACCACTAAGACAACTAAAGGAGAAAAGATGTTTATTTAACGTATCTTTCAGCATCCTGGAAAATGAAAGAGAATTTTGATGTGAAATACTATAGCACAACACTTGGCAAGGCATACACTTCCACTGAAAGGTGGATTCAGTTTTAATGAATTTGGAAATAGCTGTATAAAAATATTCTCATCAACTTATTTCAACATAACTCCATTATTTTTTGTCTACACATTACACAATGATTTGAAATATGGCTGGAAAATGAAACTAAAATCGTTGTTTAGGGGATCTTGGGGGGATTTTTTCCTATTCCATGTATGTTACTGAATTTGTTTTGGTAGTTTGTATTCAGAGTACAAAGGACAAAATTCATCACTGGAACTTCTTTATAACAAACAAAGCAGTCCTGATGAGCTTCTTAAACTAAGTTCTGAAGATTATGAAGATTAGAACAGTAGTTTTTGCTTGTCTTTCTTCATTGGGACTCCTTCTTATTTTTTAATACATTTATTTGGAAAGCAGTGCTCAAGGAGTCTTCATACCAGGTTTTGCAGTCTGAACATAAAGTTTTGACATCTCTTCATTATGAGGGATGCATACTAGGCTTATTGACAGTTTCATTTGCAAATGAAGGAATATGGCATCTTCCTAGATTCAGTCCAAATATCATTACTTTTCTGCTGAAAGATCTGACACTGGGGATTGCCCAGGTGAAAAATAAAACTCAGCTCTAAGAAAAATAAATACTTTATAGCATCTTATTCTTCCCTCTCTACTATATATGTAAAAATTATTATTCACAAGAAGTGAAATTAGTTTTACAAGGATTAACCATGAAAAAAGTTCACATATGTTGCTACATAAATTAAACAGAGGTTTTAAAATGTGTACAGTGGTAAATGGTGAATACAATGAGTAAATAGCACAATAGAAAGTGCAAAAAGCATGACATTTTTCAAGGAAATCTAAGTACAAAATCTAAATATAATTTTAATAATATTAAATACAATCATTTGAATTATGCATTTCCAAATTAAAGTCCATAGCAACAAACATAACAGGATGCATTATAAAACGAATAGAAAATTACTTTCTTGGATAGCAGGATTAACATTATCATTTGATTAGCAAAGGCCCAGTACTATTTTAGGTGAGATTAGTTTCCCTTTAATTACCCATGTGTTCACAGTTTAAGGTACTTTATTACATGCACATTTCTAACCGCATCCATCTCTCCCATTACACCTTTTCAATTACAATGAAAGTAGTATAAAATTACATTATTATATTCACAATTTAAATTTTACTATAACTATTAATATTTTCCTAGCCTTTAACCAGCTGGATGAATATGATGACACAGATTTTTTTCCTCCTTCTCTTCTGACTAGAGCTTTTTGTTCATGTTTTTGGGATAGGGATCAAAACCACTTTAGAATCCATCATGCATTTATATGTGTACTATCAAGGTAGAAGCATTTTTATTTAACAGCTTTCAGTGGGTTTTGAATATGTCAAGCTTAATTCCAGATTTTATCAAATCAAAACTCAGTAAAAATTTCAGATGTGATACATAAAAATTAATGTAATCATTTGGAAAATATACAGTAATGTCAATACACTAGGAGTACCTTATGATGGGCAACAAAGGCCACATTCAGCTTATTGAATTACGTCTGATGCATAACATCTTTAGATATCACATTCCTTCCATTAGACCTTGTGAAAAAAGTTAGACTTTTGAATAAAATTTTCTATCAACTGTTTCATGGAAATATTCTCATATTCTGTAAGTAGAAATGAAGCACTTTATTCCAATGGAACTGAGTTTACTTGTGAAACATTTTGTCGAAACAGGTTTACTAAGAAAAGTAGGTGGTTAAGTCTTACTAAAATAGGATCATAATGTTTAAAGTGCTACTCAGTTTTGATACCCACAGGCAGTTCAGACATATTAAAATGCCTTGCCACCTTTAGAACAGGTGAACTTTAATGGGAGTTTGCATACCTAAATAGAGATTATGTGACTAATTTACCTTCACGTAGCCATAGATGTCCAAATGCTGATCACTTATAACATCTGTGGTAATTTTCATCTTAGATTCATGCCCTCACAGCTTCTGGGCATATTGGCAGCCTCACTGGAGTTGTGATCTGAAAATAAGAAGAAATGGAGCCTTAATTTATGCTTGGAGGTAGTCCTATTACATATACTTCATCGACTCTGAAAATTAATGCTAAGTAATGCTGGCTGTTAATTAACTGCCTTGGCCAGTAAGTTTCTGTTCATTGTCTAAATACATAAATATTACTTACTGATTAGAGGAATCTCCTGATAATGT
>VWZD01011494.1:0-16025 GCA_013396695.1 Sakesphorus luctuosus
AAACTGGTCCCACCTACTGAACTCGGACACATCCCCATCTGGGACTGCAAACCCCACATTACCAACACATGATTAGCAGAGAGACAATAAACAGAGCAGCCATAGCTGGTGCCACCCGAGGCATTCTGCCCTCCCAATATACATTTTCCCATTTCCTTCCCTAATTTCCAGTAATTGAGCTCAATGAGCCTGCTTGGAGCTGATTTCTCCATCCAGTTTTCTTTACATCTCTCTCAGATTCCTGGCCTCACTCCAGCTGCTTGCTTGATGGTGCATTTTATTTAGCTTCTTAATTTGCTGTTAGGGTTGTCAACAGCACGGGGCCCCCTTGCTGCTCTGCTTTGCTTAAGTGGGGTGGATGTATTTCTGAGGTGGTTTAACCACTTGGTTGCTGCCAACACAATAAACCAGGCAGGTGTTACTGGGAGGCACCTGCGGTGCTGGTGGCAGGTGGGTTTGAACAGGGAGGGTGGGTGTGCCAGGCTGTGCTGCTGAATCACAGGAGAAACCAGGGTGGAAAGGGCCTCTCAGGTCGTTGAGTGCAACTTTTGACCCAACACCACCTTGTCTATCAGCCCATGGCTCTGAGTGCCATGTCCAGTCTTTTCTTAAACACCTCCAGGGGTGGTGACTCCATCACCTCCCTGGGCAGCCCCTTCCAATGCCCAGTCACCCTTTCTGTGAAGTACTTCTTCTTAATGTCCAACCTAAACCTCCTCTGGCTGTGCCCTCTTGTCCTACTGCTGGTTGCCTGTGGGAAGAGCCTGTCCCCACCTGGCTCCACCCTCCTGTCAGGGAGTTGTAGAAAGTGAGAAGGTCTCTCCTGAGTCCCCTCCAGGCTCAGAAATGACAGCTCCCTCATCTGTTCCTCACAGGACTTGTGCTCCAGACCCTTCACCTCATTGCCCTTCTCTGGACATCCTCCAGCACCTCAACATCCTTCCCAGGCTGAGGGTCCCAGCACTGGACACAGCACTCGAGGGGTGGCCCCACCAACAGCGAGTCCAGGGGCAGAATCACTGCCCTGGTCCTGCTGAGAGCCTGGGAGGGAACAAGCCCCAGAGGTGGAGATGACTTTCCCAGGCTCATCGTCACATGCCTTGGACTCCAGTGATGTCCTGGCACAACCCAGAGCTGCCCAGCAACGACCTCAAAGGGCCTGAGGCAGCTTTGCTGTCGCATCTTTCCCCGTCCCCGTGCAGGTTAATTGCCTTTGAGAGGAACCTGATGGGATTGCAGCTGCTTCAAGCACAGCTCACCCCAACCAGGGACCTGAGGAGGTCAAAATCTGTGCCTTTGAAGCTCCTGCAGCTCTGGTGGGTGCTGCAGCACAGCTCTGACCCAGCACCACCCCGAGCTGGCGTGTGCTGCCTTTGCAGTTCTCTTTCACGCCGCTTTTTTGTTGATGCAACAGAAAGCATTCCCATCTTCTCCTTCTCCAAGTAACAGGCAGGAGCCAATCAGGGCTGGGAGGAGACAAAACAAAAATATGAGGCATGAAACAGGAGCACAAATGCTTCACGATTTCCTTCTCCTCCTCAGTGGCTCAGGGTTTTATGGCTTTATAGAACTTTTCCCCAGCGTGTTTTTCTTGCATTACCCATTTACATTTTTTCAGAGCTTGGCTATGCAGGCAAAAAGCAGCTGTTTTGCAGGTGTCCTGATCCATTTTCACTTTTCCAGAAGATCTTTTTTGACACAGCATGTTCTCCTAGGCCATGCCAGTTGAAATGTCCCAGCTGCTCTGCGTTTGCTGCTGCCTGGATGGGAAAAATCGGGCTCAGAATGTGTGATCCCCCGTAGGGCTGAGGGTTTTTTTCCTTTTTTAAAGCTTTGCTGTCAGTCCTGTGGGTTGATGGTGTGGTGAGCTCTTGACACTGGGACCACGCTGTTGCCTGGTGGCTGTATAAGACATCTTGTTCCATTGCTCACTGGAGAATCATCACTGGGAGAATAAAGCACATGTTTGTAGCCTGTTACTCAAATGCTGCTCTGCTGCTTTGGCTGAATCATCAGCCCCATGCACAAATCACTGTTTATTGTTTACCTTGCTTCCAAATTAATCAGCCACTCGCTGTAGAGAGGAGAAAGCAATGGTTTCACCTTGCTGGTGGCAAAATCTCGTCGGGTTCCTTATTACTGCAGAGTCACTTCTGCAGCTCGGGCAAAATGACTTCCCTCCCTTTTCACACAGGGGGCTCACAGCTTGGAACACCACTGGGAATATTGCTGGGCTGCAAAAGCTCTCCTTGGGCTTCTTTTTTGTGTTATGTAGTGATAGGAATTGGGAAAAAAAGAAGTTTGATGTGATTGTGTCGTGTGACAGAGGAATGGGAAGGGACATCATTGTCTGGGTGTCAGGTGGACAAAACAGAGGAGCAGGGGAGGGTGGTTAAGCTGCAGGTTGGGGTTAGCAGGGGGCTGTAAAGCTGATTATAAAAGTGCTGCCACAAATCAGCCCCTCTCAGGCAATGCCATCAACACCACAGCTCCTTTGGCAGCAGAGAAACAAACTGCAATTACTTGCTGTTTATTAGCCAAAAGAGGATTTCGCTGCTCCTGGGTTGGGGTTTTTTTCTTTTTTTTTTTTTTTTCCCTTGAACACAGACATCTGCCAAAGATATACATCAGCCCACTTGTAGCTTGAATAGAAGAGCATTTTGAGCTTGATGGTGATGGAAAAACCCCAATGATGGTTAATACTTTTTAGCTTTAATTCTCTGCTGGGTACTTGTATTGGCAAAGGCTGTCCACCCTTGGAGGCAAGTGGGTGGTGATTTGCATGGAAAGAAAGAAACAAGATGAAGTTGAGATGCAAAGTAGAAAAAGAAATTGCCATTAATTGGAGAAAAGCCTGGATTCATGCCAGGAAACTTTAAGTACTTGAATGATTTACCTTCATTAGAAGATTAGGGATCAGAGAGAGGAGTCTCCACAGGGCAGTTCCACGTGGCGGAATCACCTCAAGGGGCATTGGGGGGAGAGAAATAAGAGTGTGTGTGGGCAGCTGGTGCGATTTTGGGCTTCTCTGCCCTGTCTCTGTGCAAAACCTCCATAGCTCTTCATGGAGGGCAGTAAAACTGAATGTGGCAGCAGAGGGAGAGACCTGGGGGTGACAGAGATCACAAAGCTTCAACAATTATACCTTGCCTTGTTCAGGTGGATTGTTGCAAACCTCCAGCCATATGCAGAGAGCTGCAGACTGGTGGGGCTGAGGCTTTGTTGTGATCCCTACCCCTCTCCAAGGGCTGCTGCAATCTGAGGAGACAGCAGTGAGTGGCTCCCTGGCACGGTGCCACGGGGCACGTGAGCCAAGGGCGCCTTGGCATCGCTGATGCAGAGCACAGAAAGAGGTTTTTTTCCAGCCTGAGGTAAAACTTTAATAGTTGTTTGATGGTAAATTTCCATGTCAGCTGCTCTGGAATTTGGTTTCAGGGCCGAGCCAGAAGCAGCATATTGTAGTGGGGGGATTCCTGGTTATGTGAGAGCCACAAATGTGACCCGGCAAGGCAGAGAGCCAAGAGGAAAATGCAAAGTTTGAATGAGAACAGTTGCCTCCTTCCAAGATGCAAATGAAACACCAAATGTTCAAGTTCAAGCTGGGGTGGCAGCTTTTTTTTTTTTTTTCCTCTCCCCTCTTGAAAGATCTGGCCACCCCCAGACTGGGTCTGATGCAGTTTCTTTCTTGAACATATTGAATGCAGAATTCATCATCTTGGTAACTTTTTCCATATGGCTGTTATTCCTCCTGGAAATAGTTCTATGTTTGGCTTCCTGTTCCCTGGTCCTCCTTTCCTATGTCTGATTTCGTCTTTTTTTTTTTTTAATTGAATATGATTGTGGGTCCTTTGCAATTCATAGCTGGGGAATGAGCCTGGGATGAATTTGGGATGAGAGGGAGCTGTTGGGAATGCCGAGTGCTGCTGGCGTAGCACCGACGTCTCCAGCCCACTTGTACTCGCTCATCCACATGGCTACAGGCACTGGGCTCAGCTTGCATGAACACACACTCATTCCTGCCCTTTGCCAAGTCCTCAGCTCCCCCTTGGAGTGAAAAAGCAGGAGAATTAACTCCACATAACTTTGGTGCCTCTCTCAGTGCAAGTTCGTGTGCGTGTTGTCCTGAAAGGGTCAGGAGATCAGCAGGACTCTCCTTCTCTGAGGAAATCAAACCAGCAGCATAGAATCATAGAATCATAGAATGGATTGGGTTGGAAAAGACCTCCGAGATCATCAAGTCCAACCCTTGGGCCAACCCCAGTCCCGTCACCAGATCATGGCACTCAGTGCCACGGCCAAGCTCAGCTGAAAAACCTCCAGGGATGGGGAATCCACCCCCTCTCTGGGCAGCCCATTCCAATCCCTNCAGAGTACAGGGGAAGGCTCACTGCCCTGGGCCTGCTGGCCACACTAGTTTTGATACATGTTTTGATAGCATGTTTTGTGCTCCTTTTGTGCTGTCTTTGGGTGCTGGGCCTAGGCAGGGAGTTTGGATTCAGGGTCCTGACCCTTTGAAGTGACTCCTGGTCACGATCTTACAGGTGGAACTCCAGCAGGCAGAGGAGGATTGGGCTTGTTGCCGGGGGTGCCTTCCCAGCCATCTCCTTGCCTTGAGACCCTCAGTGAGTAACACTTGATGCTGAAGTAGAGTTTGCTGGAACAACCTTGAGGTGTTCTAGTGCTGGTGCAAACCCCATGTGAGTGCCAAGGACTGACTATCCCAGAGAACCAGGATGGCAAAGTGACATTCAGCAGCACAAAGTGGCTGCCCAGGAACGTGAAGGGACTGGAGCATAAGTGCTATGGGGGGAGGCTGAGGGAGCTGGGAGTGTTTGTGCTGGAGAAGAGGAGGCTGAGAGGTGACCTCAGCACTGTCTGGAAGTGCCACATCAGGGAAGTTGTGGCCAGGTGGGGGTTGGTCTCTTCTCCCAGGCACTCAGCAATAGGACAAGGGGGCACGGGGGGCTCAAGCTCTGCCAGCGGAAATTGAAGTTGGAGAGCAGAAAAAACTTCTTTGCAGAGAGAGTGCTGAGGGATTGGAATGGGCTGCCCAGAGAGGGGGTGGATTCCCCATCCCTGGAGGTTTTTAACCTGAGCTTGGCCGTGGCACTGAGTGCCATGATGTGGTGACGGGACTGGAGTTGGCCCAAGGGTTGGACTTGATGATCTTGGAGGTCTTTTCCAACCCAATCCATTCTGTGATTCTATTCTATGATTCTATGTGAGGAGCTGGTACTGCCTCTGGAGAGAAAGTGCCCTCCCACACCCTGCCCTGCCCAACACCTGCATCACACACCACATTTATCCTGGAGGGAAGAGGATGAGCAGCCTGGGAGTATCCATCCCAAAGCTCTGATGTTCTGCCATACTCAGCAGCCGCTTCTCCAGCAGTGCCAGGCAGTGGCAGCACCCTGTTGGTGCCAGGCACTGACTTAATGGGGACGTCTGGCATTGTGCAGGTCAAGCTCTGACTGTCCAGATGGCAGCAAATTGCCCATTAGGTGAATAATTGAGTCTTCTTGAAGGGAACAGGACCTGAATATGACCTGTGTTCCCAAGAGACGCTGCTGACTAACCTTAGATGTTGGTCCTGGAGCCTTTGGGGAGCAGAGTCCTCCTGGATACCTCCCTGGTGCCCTCTGTGCATATACAGGCACAGAAAAGGCACTAAAAACTTTTCTTTTTCTACTGGGTGACATCAGATGGGCCAGGGAGACCAAGGAAAGCTTTACTTTTGGAACTCAAGCTTTCCTGGGCTCCTGGCTGGTGGAGCCCTGAGGTTCATGGGGGGTGTCACAGGTAGAAGGAAGCCAGAAGGATGTTTGTGATGCTGAGCTGATGCTCCACTTAGCAAATGATGGTGAATAAAGCCCCTGAGAGCAGGCAGGAAGTGATCTAAGAGAGTTCAAGGCCTCTGAAACAAGGAGGGAAGAGTCACAAACTGAGTTGTCTTGGCCAGAAGCCAGTTTGTGTGGTAGATCCCACACGGGGGAGGCTGAGAAACAGCCTCATTATTGGCACATGTTTCCTGGCAGATGTTCAGCCCCAAGGCCCTGGGTGTGGGCTGCCAGGGGCACAGCAGGGCAGAGCTGGGCTGAAGAAACCACGTGGCTGGCCTGGTCAATCTGGGCTTGGAGGGTCTCTGAAGGATCCTCTCTGTTATCATCTTGGAGGGTTTCTGAAGGATCCTCTTTGTTATCATCTTGGAGGTCTCTGAAAGATCCTCTCTGTTATCATCTACCAGGAATCAAATGCCCTCAGAGCTCTGGAGAAGCTGCCACGTCCTCACCCTGGGCAGGTGATCTTTAAAAGAGCAAAATAGAAATAGTTTCTTTTGCTTTTTCCCTTGCTGCTGGGCAGTCTGCTCCCCTGTAAACAGGATAGCACTAGGTTCTCTCAGCAGAGCTTCACCCAGCCAGTGCTGCCCATGTGTATGTGGGCAGTGCTGCCTTCCCAGCTGAGCCATGGAACATTGAGCAAGGCAGGGGAGAAGGGGGTGAGGGGATGGATGGGTGGATGGATGGATGGATGGATGGATGGATGGATGGATGGATGGATGGATGGATGGATGGAGGGATGGATGGATGGGTGGAGGGATGGATGGATGGATGGATGGATGGATGGATGGATGGATGGATGGAGGGATGGATGGATGGATGGATGGATGGATGGATGCATGGATGGATGGATGGATGGATGGATGGATGGATGGAGGGATGGATGGATGGAGGGATGGAGGAAGATTTTCCTGGTCATCTCAGCTGACCTGTGCTCAGCTTTCCCAGATGGAGGTGGCACTTCCCCTGCCTTCTACCCAAGGTGTGTTTAATCCACAGCAGGACAACCCTGGTGCTGTGGCAATCTAATTATTTCTTGCTGGAGCAACTCAAGGCATTGCTGAGATGGCACCTGCATTGGCAGTATCTTCTAGACAACATACTTGGCATCACCCTTGATATTCATCTTTGTTCTATTAATTTTTCACATTAAGAGCTGGTGCCCTTGGGTAGGACAGACACTGCCAGGGCTGTGACCCACCTCCCAGCAGAGCAGCACAGAAGGACAGCTTTGTTTCCTACAAACAGCCCTTCCTGGGACTCTGTAGATACATGGCAAATATGCTCAAGTGTTATTGAACACTGCCTTGAACTTTCTTTCCTGGAATGGCTGGAAATACTGACTCAGCCTTGGAAGAATCCCTGGAAGTTGGGGCTGCTGTTACCAACCCCTGTTTGTGCCCATGGGGAAATTGAGGTGACCACTGGCAAAAAGTCTCCAGGAGCCTCTGCAAGGAGACCCTTGTTCTGAATCACTGAAGGCCTTCTTTTCCTTCCTTTCCTTCCCTTCCTTCCTTTCCATCCTTTCCTTCCCTTCTATCCTTTCCTTCCTTTCCATCCTTTTCATCCTTTCCTTCCTTTCCATCCTTTCCTTCTTTTCCATCCTTTCTTTCCTTTCCTTCCCTTCCATCCTTTTCATCCTTTCCTTCTTTTCCATCCTTTCCATCCTTTCCTTCCTTTCCTTCCCTCCCTCCCTGGTGTCCTGGTCTGTTTGTAGACAAGGCTCCTGATTTTCCTTTCAGCCTTTCCTTGATACTTCAGAGCTCTCCCTGACTCTGCCAGTGCCATCAGGAACTCTTGTCTTGAGACAGGCTCTGCTCTCACCCAGTTTTGTTAGACAAAGGTTACAGCTCAGGAACCTGCTGAGATGCCACGTTGCTCCCTGAAGTGCCAGTCTCAGCCATCTGTGCCCCTTCCCGCCCCCAGAGCCGAGGCCTGTGCTTTCGTTTGCTTGGAATCTCCACCCCAAGGCTGGGTCAAAGGCATCCAGCTTCCACCTGGGCTCCTGCAGCAGCCTCACATTTCTGTGCATGGCCAATTCCCAAGTGTCTCCTACAGTCCAGTTGTGCTGGTTCAAAGGTAAACTGGTAGGAGGAATGAACTCAACACACAAGAGATTGTAAGTCAGAGTTACAATTTAATAACAATATTACAATGAATGCAATGGCACAAAGAGAAATTGGGTTTAACCCCCAAGCCCAGCAGTGTAACCCAGCCCCCTGGGGCACAAACACAGTGGGGTTTGGTGGCCCCTGTGCTGAGCTCCACGGGGTTCCCCCGAGTGCAAAGGAAAAGGAAGGGCCAAAGCTGTTGGTCCAGATGATGTCCCAGTCTGGTGGAGAGTGGTGGGCTCCTCCTGTCCAGGGTCTGCTCCTCCTCTGCATCCCAGGAGTGGTTCCCCAAGTCCCCAAACCCCCAGCTTGTGTCCCCTGAGGTTTGGGTGGGAGCCCCCAGTGGGTCCCCCAGGGCAGGGAGTTGCAGAGTGGGGGATGTGAGTGTGGGAGTCAGGGGGGATTTTGGAGTGGTTGGTGGCCCCTGAGCAGAGCTGAGGCCTGAGGTGGGTGTGGAGGTGGCAAGGAGTCCCTGGAGGGGAGTTCTCCCAGCTCCTCTGCCAGGCTTCTTTCCCAGCCAGCTGCCAGGCTGAGGGCTCGGCTGTGCCCTGGGCAGCTGCTGCCAATGGGCCATTGGTGCCAGTTGGTGGGCAATGGCCCAGAGGGTTTAGAATGCCCAGCTTTGGTCACCCCCACACAGGGATAAACTGGTCCCACCTGCTGAACTGGGACACATTGCATCCCCCAGCCTGTGGGTTTAATCTGAAAACGTGGAATGTTGGTCCAAGGCAGCTCAGTAAACTTCAGACCACTTCTTCCCTCTGGGCAGGCTAAATTGGCTTGGGAGAGACAAGGAGAAGAAAGAGGAGTATTAGTTAATTTGGTTGCACTGTTTGACATCTGCCTCCTGTGGAATTTGTGTCTTGTGGCCAAAGTCGTTGTTTTGGTCTCAAAAGCAGAGACATCACCTTGAAAGTCCTGCTTGCAGCAACCCCTGCTGTGTTTGGTGGACATTGTGTGACCATGAGTGAGGGGACAGCCCCACCCTGTCCCCAGCAGCCCCCCAGGGACCAGCCAGGCAGAGAGCAGGAATAGTTACCATTCTTTTCCATACAGAAGTTTTCAAATAATCCCATTTTTCTGCCTTTTGTTGCCTGCAGTTCCATGTGCTTCCCACCTGAGGGGTTTAGAAAAAGCTGGAACTCCCTCTTTTCTCCACTGTGTTGCTTTTCCAGGCCTAGTTTAAGCCAGTGGAGAAGAGGGATGTCATGCTTGAGTCTTCCCAAGTGTTGTTCTCATGTGGTGGCTGCACTGGGGGGTTGGCTCTGCCACCCCTGTCCTGAATGGGGACTCTGCCCTGTGTGGGACAGCTCATGCCGTCTGCAGCCACCCCCTCCCCTAGAGCTGGGCCAGGGCACCATCCTGGCTCTGGAGCACTTGCATAACGTGCAGAGCATCTCAGTGGGCTCTGCTGAGCTCAAATGCTGCCTCTCCTCTATAAATAGAGTGAGTAGGCCAGTTTGCCTTGAGACAAGAATCTTCCCTCCCCCGAGAGCATCCAAAACTTTCATGCCTGATGGAGCAGGATCTGTTAAAGAAGTGGATTCCTGCCTGTTAATTGCCCCCTGGTCTTTCCTCTCCCTTTGTCCAGGTTTTTAACCTCAGCTGTAGTTTCAGTGCTCGTGTCCCAGCCAGTTCTATCCAGGTGAGGATGAGGATGCTCTGGTGATGGCGGTGGGAATTGTAGGATTCTTCTACAGGTTGTTTGCTGGGACAGAGGAAAATCTGAGGGCTCACTTTTGCAGAGGCAGCTGTGACAAGTTTCTCCACAAAGGGCAAGTGGTTGAATGACTGATGGGTTTGGGGAACTGGTGGAAGTGTCTCCAAAGGGAACTTGAGCTTTGCACACTGCTGGGTGCAAATCCCATGGGACAAAGCTGTGCTCTGCTTGTCTGTCTGTCTGTACCTCACCATCCTGACCCTTTGGTATGGGAGGTTTGGAGCACCTGACCCCCTGAGCAGGGCTGGGATCTGAGCCCTGCTGTGACCTCGTGGAGTGTTTTTCATCTGAAGTTTAAGCCAGAAACAATTTCCTATTGCTGGAACCAAACCCAAGCTGAACCTTAAATAATTTCCCATAAATTCTCTTGGTTTGGTGTTCCAAGTTCAACCCTTTTTTTTTTTCCCAAATTTATTTTATTTTTATTGCTCTGTTAATCCAGCCCCTGAGAACTTGGCAGAAATTTAGAGCTACCCCCCTCTTCCCAGCTTGAAAATATTTCTGTATTAAAAAGCCTCCAAGCTGCTGCTTAAGAACCAATTCATTTGCCTTCATTCCTGCTGAAAGGGATAAACGAAGTATGTTGAGGAGCTAATTATTTTGGGATGTTTAAGGCCATTCCTGCAGCCAGGTGTTCTGGTTCTTATTTCTTCCTTGGCCCCAGCTCTGGCTCCTGCCAACTTTTCCCTCCAGTGCTGTGTTCTCATGGACTAAGGAAGTTAATTTGGATTATTAAGGCCAGGCTTCCACGGCCTCCTTGCTCAGCTCAGGTCCTGTTTGCTTAGTCCTTGCACTTCTCCACCCTTCTCCAGCAGCACATCTGCCCTGGCCCTTTTTTGCCTTTCTCATGGTTCTCTTGCTGTGACCTCAAATTTCCTTTTTCTTTAGCAAATGATTCTTTTTTAGGCATTTCTAAATGGGTTTTAGGGAGGAGGAGGAGGAGGGCTCTGCAGACGAGGTGCTGTCTGTGTGTTGCTCGACATATCTGGCAGAGCTCAGGTCTTGCTGAGCTTCCTGCCTGTGCTGGAGGGAGAAGGGGATATAATAAACCTCCTGTTTTACTCAGGAGCTGATGTAAAAATGGTGTGTCTGGGAGAAATATATATATATTTTTATATATATATATATGCACACATATATCAAAAAAGCCAAACTAAAATTATGTCTCTTGGACTTAGTAACAATTTTGGAGCCTTGTTCTTGCCCATCCTTGGAAGTGCTCAAGGCCATGTGGATGGAATTCTGAGCAACCTGGTCTAGCAGAAGGTACCTCTGCCCATGAGTCGAATTTTAAGGTTCCTTCCACCCCAAACAGTTCTGTGTTTCTGCTATTCCTCTGTCATTGATGTGTGGCCCAGCCAAGGCTCATTTGGAGGCAGAGTTTTTCCCCCCTGGTGGCTGGACAGGGGGCGGAGTGTCCCTTGCCACCACTGCAGGAGGATGTTTCTTCCAGAGTTACCTGTTGGGCAAAAGGGAGGCAGATTGAGGTAAAGGTGGTGACAACCCCCGGGCCTTTCCTTCACACAGGGACATGAGATGCTTCATGTCTTCACCATGGAGAAGGAACTTTCAGAAAGATCCCTTTGGTGCCATGTCTAGACCAGAAAAGCTTTTGTGGTCCATTTTAGGGCATGACCCCCTTTTGGGTCACTTTGAAATGAAGCTCCAGTCAAGAAAAAACGTTTTTCCATTTTTTTCCCCTTTATAAACGCTGTGACACATTTTTGTGTTTGTTTAACTTGTCATGCTGATTTTTTTTTTGCTTTTATCCCTAATTCTTATCTGTCTGGGAACAGGGTCTGGTTGCCCTTTAGGAGTCATTGCTTTGAGTCTCCAGCCCAGTGCTTGGTGTCCTCCAGACAGAGTATTTAGGGATCAGAGGGGATGTGTCTTTATTTTGTGCTGTTTTCTCTTCCCCAGCTGTGATTGGGATACCTCAAACCTGGATTAATGGGTTTGAAGGAGGGTGGGGAAAAATAGAAGATTTGTTTTCTGCTGGTTTTGCTCTGTCATGCCAAGGTGGATGTGCAGCACTTCCCAGCAACCTCCTCCAGAGATGGAGATGAATCACTTGCTGGAGCAGCCTGTGGAGCTGGGGGAAGCCAAAGGGACCCAAGCAAAGATCTGCTTGTCTTGCAGCCCTGTGAGCTGTGGCCTTTCCTTTCCTCTAAAAAACCAGATGGACATTTGTGAGGCTGGTTCCAGCATGGGGTGGGCTGGGAGCTGCTCAGGGGTGGGGACTGGCACTTGGGTTGGGTTTCAGAGAATCACAGACTGGTTTGGGTTGACCTTAAAGATCATCCAGGGCAGGGACACCTTCCACCAGCCCAGGTTGCCCCAAGCCCTGTCCAACCTGTCCTTGGACACTTCCAGGGATGGGGCAGCCACAGCTTCTCTGCCCAACCTGTGCCAGGGCCTGCCCACCCTCACAGGGGAGAATTGCTTCCTAATATCCAATCTAACCTTACTCCCTGCCATTCTGAAGCCATTCCCCCTTGTCCTGTCACTCCAGTCACTGTCAATAGTCTCTCTCCATCTTTCTTGGAGCTTCTTCAGGTTCTGTAAGGCCACAGTGAGGTCACCACAAATCCTTCTCTTCTCGAGGATGAACAATCCCAATTCTCTCGGCCTTTCTTTACAGGAGAGGTGCTCCATCCTACTTTGCATAATCAGAAGGGACCCACAAGTGTCATCAAAAATCTTCTCTACACAGTCTGGCAACCACAGGAGTTGAGGAATTGAAGATATTCTGCTATAACTCATTTTCTGCTATAACTCATTTTCTGCTAAGTTTTGGCTCCAACACATCTTGGAGGGTTAGTTCTGCTCCTGGTATTAGTCAGGCTGGACTCTGCTGTTCTTCTGGAGGTGTGTGGGGTCTTTCCCCATGGCCAGGAGGAAGCTGAGTGGGGCTGTGCCAGGGCAGGGCAGGCTGGCAGCACCACCCATCACAGGGGCCTCACCCTGCTGGGCAGGACAGGTTTGAGATCAAGAATCTGCAGGAGAAGAACCAGAGCTCGTGGTACCCCTGAGAGGTGCCCTGGGCATGGCAGCGTTGCTGCTGAAGTGAGAGAGGCATTGGCAGCACCCTGGGGGAAGCAGAGAGAGAGGAACCCTGAGCGGGGCAGTGGCAGCTCAGACCCTCCTTGAGTGTGGCTGCTTCCCCTGCTCTTCAGCAGGACCTCCTGGCCCTTCAGCAGGGCCATCTCCTCCTCCTCCTCCTCCTCCTCCTCCCTTTACTTCACCCCAGGGGTTTCTGCTTTTCCCCCTTCCATCACCTCCATCCCAAATGAATCCTCCAAAGGCACTTCCTGCTCTGTTCCCTGCTCCTGGTGCAGCTGCCCCTGATCCTGCTGATGGACCCAGCGAGGTGGAAGCACCTTTTGGTGGGAGCAGGACCCCATTTCTGCTGTGGGAGAACAGAAGTGAGGACCAGAGGATGCAGGGGATGTAACATGCTCCTGGGAACAGCAGGGGGAGCTTGGACATGGGTGTGGGATCCAGCCCGGGGGATTTGGGGCTTTGCCTGGTTTTTGAAGGCTCTGTCTGGAGGCCACGAGCTCTCCCACGCCCAGAACTTCTCCCGTGTGCCCAGGCAGTGAAGGAACATGGGACTTTGAGGAAACCCTGGTTGTTCTCAGGGTGTATGAGACCCCACAGGCTCCGTGGTGGCCACACATGGCACTGACCTCCATCTCCTCATTCTGGGAAGCTTTGCACTTGCCCAAGTCCTCCAGTGCCTCCCTGTTCAGCCCTTGAGTACAAGCTCAGCTCTGAGCACGAGCTGAAGTGCTTTGCAGAGCAGAGCTCCTCTCCCAAGTCCCTGCTGGGCACGAGAAGGAGCCCGGGGGGGGCACAAGAGATGCAGTGTGGGCTGGGAGTGACTGTGACACCCTGATCCAGTGGGAAAAACACGTGGGTAGGGACTGAGTGTCCCTGGGCTCTTTGTCCCAGGTTTCCAGTGCCTTGAAGTGATCATGAACCAAACAATGTCTCTCCAGGTTGTCTGCCTGGTTGGGAGAGAGGAGCTGACCCTGAAGAGCTGTGGGAGCTTGGCTGGGCACCTTGGGGGGGCATGTGGGGCTGCCCCCAAGGCCCTGGCAGCACCTGCTGCCCCCAACTCAGACTGTGTTATCCTTTATTTTAATGTGTTATTCATTGAGTAACATTTATTTAGGTGTTATCTTTTATTTTAATGATGAAAGTTGGCCGATTGCTGGTGGAAATGGACCCTCCAAGGGCTGTTCTGTGTGTCAGAGCAGGGAAATGATGTATCAGAGCAGTGGCTCTGTGCCATGCTGAGCCTGAGGAAAAGCTTTCCTTTCAAAGACCTCCCCTATATTGTTCCCAGCTCGTGTGTTTGGGGAGTTCATTTGTTGTTTTGCTCCTTGTTAATCACAACTGATAGTTCTCAGTCTAATGATTCTGGGGTTTGGTTTTTTGTGGTTTTTTTTTGTTTGTTTGGTTTGGGGTTGGTTTTGTTTTGTTTTGTTTTGGGGGGTTTTGTGTGTTTTTGGTGGTTTTTGGCGTGGGTTTTGTCTTTTGTTTTGTTTTGGTTTTGTTTGGGTTTTTTTGTTTGTGGTTTTTTTTTTTTTAATTTTAGGAGAAAGGCTAAAAAAAGGCCCCAAATCCTAATCAAGCTGGAAATCTGCTGGGATAAGAGAGGCCCAGAGAGGCTGTGCAGGTTGTGAGTGTCAGTGCTCACCCCAGTGCTGGGCATTGCCCATGGCACAGCCTGGCTGGCTCTGCTGTGTGTGTGACAAAGGTGCTGTTTGCTTGCCCAGGGCAAGGCTAAGTCATGTTTTACTCCCTGGGCTGTGGGACTCCCACTCAGCACTGGGGAGCAAAGCCAGGAGGGCTCTGGGGGGTTGCTGTGTAGCTGTTTGCACTGCCCAGGTTATAAACTGCTGATGGAGCTCTGAGGAGGGGGGTGAGAGCCAACTCTGGCCCTGCCCTGGCACAGCCCTGGCATCTATGGCATAAACTCCTGGAGGTGGTGGTGGGTTTGTGTGTTGTGCCAGGTGGGCTGAGCTGCTGGGGCTGCCAGGGGACAGTGGGACAGGGCACTGCAGACAGGGCTTGGCTGCTGGGGCAGGTTGGCAAGTTGAGAAGTTACTGCCCTCCCCTACAGGATCCTACACCCCTTGGGAGGGGATGTGAAAGAAAATCCTGGGAAAACACTCCCCCTCTTTCAATGGAAATCATAGACCTGTTTGTGTTGGAAAGGAACTTCAAAACAGTCTTGTTCCACCTCCTGCCATGGGCAGGGACACCTTCCACCAGCCCAGGTTGCTCCAAGCCCTGTCCAACCTGTCCTTGGACACTCCCAGGGATGGGGCAGCCACAGCTTCTCTGGGCACCTGTGCCAGGGCCTGCCCACTGTCACAGGGAACTGAGGGAAGGCCATGTCTCTTCTGAGGAGATGAGGCTGTGGCTCTGCTTTACCTGGTCCAGGTTGGGGTGCACCCTGTGTCCTCTGCTCTGAGTGGCCCTGCCCACAGCTTTATAAGAAATGTCTAAAGGTGTTGGAGAGTGTCCAAAGGAAGGACATAGAAATGGTCAAGGGTCTGGCTGAGGGCACTTGGCTTGTTCAGCTGGAAAAGAGGAGACTGAGGGGAGACCTCACTGGGGTCTTGAACATCCTCATGAGGGGCAGCTTCAATCTCTGCTCTGTGAGACAGGGACAGCACCCAGGGAAGGGCTGGAGCTGTGCCAGGGCAGGGACAGCACCCAGGGAAGGGCTGGAGCTGTGCCAGGGCAGGGGCAGGTTGGATCTCAGGGAAAGGTTCTTCCCCCAGAGGGTGGTGGGCACTGACCAGGCTCCCCAGGGCAGTGGGCACAGCCCCAAGGCTGCCAGAGCTCCAGGAGGGTTTGGATGATGCTCTGAGGGACAGGGTGGGATTGTTGGGGTGTCTGTGCAGGGCCAGGAGTTGGACTGGATGATCCTGGTGAGTCCTCTCCAGCTCAGGGCATTCAGTGATTTTGTGTCAGTCACACCATAACCACATCAGCACTGGAAACACTTCAGTGCAGGGTCCACACTCCTGTGCCCCCCTGGCACCTGGGCAGCAGCAGGGATGCAGTGGGAGCAACAAGGTCTGAAGCCACCTACCCTAGTGTAAGATGTCCCTGCCCATGGCAGGGGAGTGCAATGAGATTGGTTTTAAGGTCCCTTCCAACACAAACCAGTGGGACCTGGTGCTGTGCTCTCTGAATTCAGCCCTTGAGCTGGGAGGGTGGTGAATGCAGGGGCTGTGCCAGGCAGCTGGTGCCCCTCTCCCTTAGTGCTGCCTGAAGGGAGGTTGTACCTGGGATGGGGGGGTGGGGGGGTGGGGAGCGGTTGGTCTCTTCTCCCAG
>VWZD01011496.1:0-27943 GCA_013396695.1 Sakesphorus luctuosus
CCAAGAAAGGGTGACCCCAATATGTAACATTGCCATCAAAGTCAAAACAAAAAGGTCTTGAAATTATGAAGCTAAAATAAGACCATAGACCATCTTACTGTGCAGGATATGCTGAAAAAATTACTCTAAAAATTGAAAACACCACTGAACAGAAATATTGAACTAAAATGTTTTTATTCAGAAAAAGCTGTGTGGTCTTTTTAAGTGAAAACTGTTCTGAGAAGAAAAACAGAAACCAAACCAAACCAAAATGTACAAGACCCCAACCCTCTGAAAATGTGAATTGTCCTTATTGAAAAAGAAAACCTGATTTCCCTACACCTAGGTCAAACTCTTCCGTACTTTCTCTTATAAAGCAATAGTATGCTATGCTGAAATATTTAATAAATAAACAAAGAGTAATATTTGTAGGATAATTTATGACTCTGCATGGAAAAGGAAGACACGGCATAGTTCTGTGAGGGTAGTAAATGCATTGAAGAGCAGAAAATAAAGAGCTTTGCATTTGCTTCATAAAAATACAGGCTAACATGCTGTTGAGACAGCAAATACAAATGGAGCAGACTTAATGAAATGACATTTTGCTTTAAGAGGTAAATAAGAAAAACCAATAGAGAAGAACAATGCACCCATTACTTGTAGCTAAGTTACAAATGAACCACTCTCACATGTTTTCACTGCCATGAATTTACAGTTTAATTATTTCATTCTAAAATATTTTGCCTTGAGAAAGACCACAGTGACTGAAGAAATTTTACTGAATACAAGTAAAGCATTACATGCTGAGACACAATTTTGGATCTGGCCACACAAAATTATAGAACTGATGGATTTTCAGCACTCTGCTTTACAAACAGAGGTATAAGTCTACAAACAAGTTAAAATAGAAGTGAGATGCAGAATTAGAAGAGATGATTGCCATCAAATATTTTATCTAATAGAAGAAATATTTTTTGTGTGAAGATGCCTCTACTAAGAACTTTAAGCCAGTTCAGCACCTTCACAGTGGCAGGGCAGAGGCATCTGACAGCATAGCAGTGCACTCCCAGCACATGTGATCATTTCAAGGTATGCAATGGGATAGGTAAACTGGTTAGAATTCAATCAGGAAATGGCCATAGACTCATGCAATCATTAAGGTTGGAAAAGGCCTCTTAAGATCGAGTCCTCCCTTTTGACTGAACACCACCATGCCAACTAAACCATGGCACTAAGTGCTATAGCCAGTGGTTTCTTGAATGCTTCTAGGAATTGTGCCTCCACCACCTCCCTGGGCAGCCAGATTCAATGCTTAAATACCCTTTCAGTGAAAAAATCTAGTCTTCTTTCAGGTAGTTGTAGAGAGTGATAAGGTCACCCCTAAGACTCCTTTTCTCCAGGCTAAACATCCTCAGCTCCCTCAACCACTCCTCACCACAGCTGTGCTCCAGACCCTTCCCCAGTTCTACTGTCCTTCTTCCAACATGCTCCAGCACCTCTGTGTCTTTCTTGTAGTGAGGGACCTAAAAATGAACACAGGATTAGAGGTGTGGCCTCACCAGTGCCAAGTACAAGGGGTCAGTCACTGCCCTGGTCCTGCTGGCCACACTATTGCTGATCCAAGCCAGGATGCCGCTGGCCTTCTTGTCCACCTGGGTACAGTGATGGCTCATGTTCAGTCGCTGTTGATCAGCACCTCCGGGTCCTTTTCCTCTGGGCAGCTTTCCAGCCAGTCTGCCCCCATTCTGTAGCACTACCTGTGCTTGTTGTGACCAAAGTGCAGAACCTGGCACTTGGCCTTATTGAACCTCATACCATTAGCATCAGCCCTTTGATCCAGTCTGTCCAGATCCCTCTGTAGAGCCTTCTTATGCTCCAATAGATAAACATTTCCACACAATTTAGTGTCATCTGCAAACTGATTGAAAGTGCACTTGATCCCCTTGTCCAAATCATTGAAAAAGATAGGGAAGAAGACTGCCTCCAATACTGAGTCTTGGCTGCATCATTCACCACTATTCTCTGGGACAGTTTTCAAGCCAGCATAGAGTGCATGGGTACAAGTGAGAGACAGTATCAAAGGCTTTGTTGAAGTCCCGGCAGACTACATCCACATCCTTTACCTCATGCACTAAACAGTTTATCTGGTCATAGAAGATCACATTGGTCAAGCAGGACATGCCTTGCCTAAATTCTTGCTGGCTGTGTCTGATTTCCTGGTTGTCCTTTACATGTGGTGTGTTGGCAACTCAAGATGATCTGCTCCATAACTTTCCTCAGCACCGAGGTCAGGCTGACAAACTTTAGTGCCTGGCTCCTCCTTCTGCCTCTTATTGCGGAGAGGTGTCACACTGGCCAACTTCCAGTCATCTGAGAGCTACAAAATGAGCCAGGACTGGTGATAAATGATAGAGTGGCTTGGCCAGCTCCTCTGCTATCTCCCTCAGTACCCTTGCATGGATCCTCTCCAGTCCATTAGATTTGTGTATATCTAAGTGGTATAGCAGGTCACTAACTACTTCCTCCTGGATTACATGGAGTCTATTCTGCTCCCTGTTCCTGTTTACCAGCTCAGAGGGCCAGTTGCCCTGAGGAAAACTGGTCTTTCTGTTGAAGACTGAGGCAAAGAAGTCCTTAAGTACCTCAGCCTTTTCCTTATCCTTGGTTACAATATTCTTCTCCGCATTCAATAAAGGATGCAGATTTTCCTTGACCTTTTTTTTGGTTTGTTTTTAAAAAATATTGTCCAAATCATTGACAATGATTTAGCTTTCATAGTGGTGGCCAGATTGTCTTCAGCTGTTCCCCACAGGACAATCTTTTCCGACCTTTCACCAGCTTTGATACCTTCCTCTGGACACATTTAAGGACCATCACATCCTTCCTAAATCATGGAGCTCAGAACTGTACATGGTCCTCCAGGTGAGGCCACTTCAATACAGTGGGACAGTCACTTCTTGCTCCTCAAGAGGGTCAACACCACCTACCAAACTTGGTGCATTCAACTTCAGCATCCAGATCATTGAAATATACATTACATTGAATTGAACTGGCTCTGGAACTGAACCCGGAGAAACAGCACTAGTGACCAGTTGGGTCACCAGCCAGATACAGCCCCATTCACTGCTAACCTTTGACCTCTGCCCTTCAGCCAGTTCTTCACCCAGTGCATGATGAATCCAGTCATGCCACAGTTGGACAACTTGTCCAAAAGAATATTTTGTGGGACATTACTTATTCCTGCGCTTCTAAAAGGGGATTCTTAAAGACTGACCACTCCTATTCTGGTCCCAAGCCCTCAAAAGGATATTCCCAGGGTGCTCTGCTAAATAGCCCCCTCTTTGGCTTGACATTTGCTTTCCTGAAGTCCAGGGTAGCAACTCTCCTATTCTGTTTTTCTCATTACACTGAAAATTTTAAATTCAACCATTGCATGATCACTGTGGCCAAGATAGTCAACAACCATCATATTTCCCATGAGTTCTTCTCTATTTAAAACCAGCAAAACTAGGAGAGTATTTTTTTCCACTTAGCTCACTGAATACCTGTACCTTTTACAAACTTCAGGAGCTGATAAGACTAGCTCATCAAAGCAGTATGATATTCCCAGCTGATGCCTGAGAAGTTGAAATCTCCATAGGAACAAGGACTACCAGTCCAGAATTTCCTCTTGATTGCCTTCAGATTGATTCATCAGGGCTTGCATCTTGGCTGGGTGATTGAGAGTAGACACCCATTACCATACCTCTTTTGTTTTCTATCCTCCTTATCCTTACCCAGATGTTCTCAACCACATCATCCCTATGTGTAAGTGCCATACAATCAAACCACTCCCTTGCATATAATGCAACACCTCCATCTCACCTGCTCTGCTTACCCTTCATGAACTGTATGACCTGTAGCCCTCGATCCCAGCACTCCAGCCATGAGATTAATTTCACCAAGTCTCACTAGTTTCATAGAATTAGAATTATTAGGGTTGGAAAAGGTGTCTAATATCACTGAGTCCAATCATCATCATCATGGCTAGGCTTTGCAAACTAAGATTTGTGAAGAGCTCTACCCACTTGGGTGTGTCCTTTGAACATGCACAGTGGATTTTTTAGGTGAGGCACTGCGTGTGTGGAACTGGCCCCACCCTTTAACTCCTAAGGTTCATCTGCCATGGCCAAGCAAGCTTGGACAGTGACAATGAAGTCCTCAGGCCTGGAACCTACAGCCCCCGGTATTCCCAGGAGGTCTCCCATCCAGGTACTAACCAGGCCTGACCCTGCTTACCTTCTGAGATCAGACAGGATTGGGAGTCAGGGTGGTATTTAACTGCCTGAGTCCAACCATAGTTTTCCACTAAATATCAATGATATTGTATCTCTGAGAGCTGACCTATGCTTCCAGTTCAACCTGGCGGTTTTTATGTCATACTGTGTGGGTTGGTGTAGAAGCATTTCAGATATACTTCTGAGCCCTCTCTGCTGCCAGGAGCAGTGTAAATATTCCCAACTACCATTACCACTCCCAGGCAATGCCATACCAGTCCTTGGCTTACCTACTGCAATCTTGTTTCTATCCCCTTCCCCAATAAATTCTGGTTTAAAGCGTTCTAAATCAGTCACACCAGTTTACACTCAAATACTCATTTTCCCCATAGGTACAGATGAATCCTGCCAGGCCCCAACACCTTTTCTCTCTTCTGTAGTTTAAAACCCCTTTTGTCCATAGTGCTTCAAGACTTTGTTTGGATTGCCTTGAGGGACATCAGATATCCTCACCACATGTTGCCCAGTATTTTCAATTCTAGATTTATCATACTGTAGGCATCAAGAGGTATATTTTAGGTGGTTAAATCTGAGGGGAATCTCATATATCTGAGACAGCCTTTAGGCCTGGGTATTTTGCAAAGGACTCCATCAAACTCTTCTGCATTTACAAACTCCCTTTTCAATATCCTCTTCCTCTGTCACTCTGCCTATTTAGATTCTGTTGATCCTATGAACATCTCATTTCCATTCTACATCTCCAGAGAAGCTGGCTGAGGTCTAAAATAGCATTTTTTGCAGTTCACAAAATAGATTTCTCCTAATTTCTCCAGAATGCAATTCAATGGGTGTTAAATATATTGTTTTTAATATCTACAAAGCTTTATCAAACCTTACAAAACGAGATTTCAAATATCACTGTGATTGACATAGATTTAAATACATGGTTTGGAAAATTTTTACAGTGCTTTTTGTGGAAAGGATCTTATTTTTTCTAATTTTCTCAGATGTTAACAGGTTTAGTAGTTCCCAGAAAGACTTGTTAGCTTGATTTAAATGTTTTCTAAATCTCCAGTATCTGTTTTTCATTAAGAGAGCCCAGAATACATCATGAATGCATGAATACATCATTTGATATGAGCTAAATATGGTGTTTTCTAAGAAATATTCTTTAGTACCTCCTAACATGGTAACACAAACAATTTGAAAGGTGAAAAGTGAATTGGATTGTGATTATACCAAATAGACCAGAGAAGCCATGATGTGGTGTAGTAAACATTGGAAATATTTAGCATCTTGATGATACTGTTCTCTCATGATGAAATGTGAATAAAATTCCTCTAACACTTAAATCCACAGATAATTAAATGTCAAATAACCATGTAATACATAAAGCAGAGGAAAATGCAATGGTATAGAAAACTTTGTAGGTAAGAGTGTGAGTCTAATTTCTTCGTATTAAAGAAGGTCTTCTAAAATGGATGTCATTTACCTTTCTTTCCTTTTTTTTTTTTTTTTGCTTGTTTTTGGAGCTAAAACTTCAAAACTAATGAAAATTAACAAACTGTAGCAGCTTCTAAGGTAGCTAACATCCCATGATCAGCACAAGCTCTCTTCTTGACAGCCTGAGCCAAGGGATCAGGATAAATGCTAATTCTGTGATTTTCATATTTTAGTAACTTGGCTCTTATCAGTTTCCATTACACAGACTGTCTCATGAAAATGGACAGAAAATGACAGATTAGAGCTAGAGCTTCTTTAATGTCTTAACTGCCTTCTAAGTGTCATGAGTAAATTTCTTCTGCTATTAAAAAAATATTTGACTTGGGACTGTAAGGAGAGGTACAAATTGTCCTTCTATTTTGTCAGTCCAATTTCCTTTGGTCTGACATCAGAAGCTGCTAGTACTCCTTTTCATCCTCAGCTCTATTAAGCTGGTAGTAGAGAAACCATATTTTATGGTTTTTTCACACCCCATCCTCTTTTTAATTTCCTTCTTTTCTTTTTCCCCTCTCTTTTTCTAATCTTTAAGGTTTGTATTGGAAGGATCTTAAAGATCATCTAGTTCTGACTCCCCTATCATGGGCAGGGACACCTTCCAGTAGCTGAGGTTTTTCAAAGGCTATCCAACCTGTCTTTCATTCCTTATGGCCATGAAGAATGTGCTAGCCTCAAGTTTTATAGGATCACTGAATAAATGCAAATAGCCATTATTTTGATAAAAATATAATAAATAGTTTGCTAAAGAAAAGTAATTTATTGGAGAAGAGCGTCCTTTCATTGTTCATATGCATCTGAAACACAAACCTATCTGAAAATTTGAAAAGAGACAGAAGAGCAGATTGGTGCTGCAGAATGGTTCTTATAAAGTGTTTTAGTCTACAAAATATAAATCAAAAGCAAAAAGAGGAATGGAGCTCCATTTGGTTATAGGTTGATTGTATCTGCCTGATTTCCCTACATGCTCTCTGTCCAACTACCCTGCCTCTTTTCTTCATTTTGGGCTCCCAGTAAGCTAACTCATTATGTAAATGTTCCATGTACAAAAATGGAAGTCTTACACCCATCAGAGTCCTTCTGCAGTATAAACAAATGTTTGACCTATGTTGTATTCTAATGCCTTCATTTCCATGACTATAGTAAGGGTATTTTCCTATTAGAAATCACTGTACCAAAAAACTAATGGTGTATGACTGGTTTCTAAGACTATCTTTCTCTGGGAAGTTTGTTAAAATTATGAGATTCAGAACAAAAAGAACAGGTTCCTCATTTGAGAGTTTTGTAGTAGCATCAGTTTTAAGAATAAAGTAAATTGTCTACTTTCATTATGCATGGGACAAGCCTGAATCTCACAGAAGTTATAGAAAAAGCAGATTTCTCATTGTTATATATTATATTCACTTTAACCTTCACCAAAACCAACAGTATCTCTGAGAATGTCATAAACAGACCTCTGCAAGCTGTTCAGAATTGCAAATATATACTGTGAGCTTTCCAAAGCAATAACATACTAACCCAGTGATTAGTCCTGCTGTTATCAGAGTGTAGGTTGCAAAAATAAAAATAAATTTTCCAATAAAGAAATAAATAAAAAATAGATGCCCGGAACTCCCAAACTTCTGATTTTGTCAATTGTTTAGCTATCATACAAAGCCTAATATCATCAGCTGTTTTCTGTAAATAATCAATACTTCTGCTAGAGGTTATGAATGCTTTTTTCCCTGCCTGATGTCATCATTGCCTTAGTACACAGTCCAGGATAATAGCGAAATCTGAGTCTCCTGAGTATAAGGAATCGTGGACCCCGGGATCCCAGAAAAGTGTCTGATGACTGGGTAATACATGATACCATTATACAGCTATGGTAAATGTAAGGCAGATGTGAACTGGAAGATACATATGCACATTAGTGCACCTATGTCCTTTTTTCTTTTAAAGGTTTTACAGGCATAGAACCCTGCTTCACTGATGTGTTATTTCCAGACCAGCCAGCATATGTCTGTGACCATCAGGTACAGGCAGCAAGCCTGCAACTGTCTGGTGCAGTTCCAGAAGACAAGCCAAAACATGCTGAACTGTGATTATCCAAATGAGCTGGACGGAAATTTAAAGAATAGGACCTTTTGGTAAAAAAATTTAGCAAACTCCTTCTCACCCTGTATATTTTGTGCCTGTGCTTGGTGAGCTGCCAAGGATACCTGTAGGGTAATATGTACAGTATTTTCAGAAATACAGACCCACAGTATAACATACTAATGGGAAAGCCTTGATTATGTGTTTCAGGGTTAATTATCCCAAGGGCTGAGAATAAAGATAGCACCCTCCAATCAATCACAGCTTTCCTGGGTATGAACAAACCTGGGAACATATCTGTAATTAAGGAACAGCAGATTGAAGCAATTTAAATGAAAAGAGTATATATTTTTTTCTCTTTTAAAAATATTTCAGTATCTAAAAAAAGGCAAAAATATAATAATCTCTAAAAAAAAATCATATGCAAATGTAATGCCAGCATTTTCAGTAGGGTGATAAATAACCAAACATATTTTCTATTAACTAAAAGTTCTGCAATTTATCCTGTTTTTACATTTTAAAATAAGTGTCTGAGGTTTTGTGCAATTAAGTAAGGAAAATACAGTGAAACAATTTTGTCCTTCTTTATTGGATTCATTATGCCAAAATGCTTATCTACTAATGCTGAGAGTGAATTTGTGCTAACTATTTGTGCCCACAGGTGTGAGAATATTTGGAATCTGAGAAGCCAATATGCAAATTTTTGTGGAATGATAATAAATAATGATGGAAAGTATGCCTGTACTGTAAATTAGACCAAGATAAACCTGCAGTTAAGGCTATCCATCTGGTATACCACAGAGCAGGCTGCCTCCTTCCTATACTGATTGAGCCTCTTGCATCTGAGCTAAGTGTTTTCCAGAGTTCTGTGTTTATATTCATGGACCTTCATTAATGTGACCAGCTTCACCTGGGACCCCCCCCCAGGTACCAATTGATCAGGAGTCCCACTTCAGCTCAGCCCTGGGATCTGACCTCTGTTATAGATGTACCTGTGTTCAGCTCTGGCCTTTGTCCTTCTTGACTTGCTGACCTGACTTCAGGCATGACTTGCCCCTTTCCATCTATGTGATGATGGTTGTGCTGTTGGTGGAGCCTACCCCTAGGCAGCTCTGCAGAGACAGATCATCTTGCACAAATGTGCTGGGACGGCATCCTTGGTGATCAAACTGACACCTCTTCCTGAATTGTGGGCAATGACTTGTTATACCTTGTACTTCCTTGTCGAGGAATCCCAGTCTTGAAGTTTTGGACTGTATTAACAACTTTACAATTGGAATCAGGATTGCTGCATATGTAGAAGTAACAGATGAAGGAAAAGCTTTCCAGCTTTCAGAAACTTACTGAACTCTAACAGAGTCAACTTTTATTAGTATCATATTGCTTCCGCATGAGCAATGGCATTATGATGCACAATCATTTATTAGGAAATAATCACAGAATCAATATATAGAGTTTCCTTCTGAGAGCTCTAAAGCGCTAAATATGTAGCAGTGAACACAAAGAAACAAAGACCGATGTTATTAAACACTTCAATGTGCTTGAAAACAGATCTAAAAGAGCTCCTTTCCTTGTACATACTTGAATCCAGGAAGGTATAATAAAGTATAAACCTGTTTACAGTATTTATTAACCTGGGTTACACAGTTCCTTTGTGAGTTTGGCATATTAAAAATCAAGCTGTTATTCCTTCATAATATAATATTTTATGATTTTCAAATATTTGCCATTATATTTTTTGGCTATATGGTGAGTTTCATCTCCTTCCAGATATTCACGATTGAAGAGGAGTTTCAGGGTAGTTTCTTGTAAAGGGGAGATTTAATGAGAGGCTGCCTTCTTTCCATGAGGAAAAGTCTTATGAGGGTGCCCTATGAATTTTTTCCACTTCTGTTTAGCAACTTTAGAAATTGTCAGTCAGTTCCAGCTAAACTTGATAGTTTCTTCAGGAATGAAAGGATGTTGCAGGGAATAGTAGATGCAACAGAGAGATCAGAATTTGTCTGCTAGCTGGAGACCACCCACACTGTTTGTTCTGGCTAGTAAATAAAGAGGATGAATCTGTCCTTGTGTTGTGGCTGATGTGGATATACATATACCATAACAGAGAGGCTGTGACCAAACAGTCTTATAATTTTAGGGTGAGAGCTTTGCCCTATTACATATGTAAAGCACCCACAGTCTGCACAATGATGCATGTGTGTCACTGCTTCCCCAGAGGTGGTATGAGACATTACATGAATACCCTCTTCGTTCAATCCCCAGCATCACAGTTGTGCCATTATGGGTGAGAATCTTTAATCACTATTGTACATGTAGTAGTCTAATTATTTGTTCAACCTAATTATATCATCTGCCCCTAAGGAGTTTGTTTGCCCCTTTGTTTTGCTACTATGTGGAATTACAAGATCATCTCATACCATTCCATGTATACCAGGGAACATAGGATCATAGAATAGTGTGGTTGGAAAAGATGATCAAAGTTCATCTGGTAGAACATCATTTTTCACTACTTTTAGTAGATTAGACTCTTCAAAGCCCCTGTGAACGTTTCCAGGGAGAGGATAGCCACAACTTCTCTGGACGACATGTGTCAATGTCTTGGCACCCTCATCATAAAAAGAAAAACTCTTCATTGTGTCCAATCTAAACCTACTCACAGTTTAAAACCATTGCCCTTTTTCCTGTCATTATGTGTTTTGGTAAAAGGTTTGTCCCCATAGCCTTTGTAGCCCCCTTTAGTTACACAAAGGTACTCTGGGGTCTCCCCTGAGCCTTTTCTTCTCCAGGTCGAGCAACTCCAACTCTCTCAGCCTGTCTTAATAGGAGAGATATTCCATCTCTCTATGAAAAGGACAAGAGAAGAGACAAATGAGACATAGCTGGGGTTTGTGGCAAGGTCACATGAGTGGCTTGTCCAAAATTAAACATCAATGAGAATCCAAGTGCCCTAATTTCCCAACTTGAGAAGAAAAGTCCAATGTCACTTTGGCTGTGTGGTTTTGTTTTGCATCACACTCTCTTGAATTTCCTTCCATTAAACCATTCTGAGAGATTAATTTAGATTTTTATTAGCCAAGTTGATTCTTTTTTGGGGTTTTCATTTTGTTTTGTTCATAACATCCCCTTAAGCCTCCTGTTCTCCTGTCCAGGAAATTTTTAACAGAAAATATAGATCAATTTTGTGGCACTTATATAGAGACAAGATCCTCTTAAATTATGGTTCATAAAATGCTTTCCATGTGAAGGCAGGAATCCAGTATAAATGAACACTTTATTGTATCATGCTCAAAAGTAGACACTGCAGGAATGCCTTGATTGTAATATTCAAAAAGACTCCTCCTCTCCCCACAAATTAGGAGTTCTCATAATTTTGTTTAAAGGAAGTTATCTTAGAAATGAAAGAAAACCTCTAAATTAATTGGTTTGGGGTTTTTTTTATATAGTTCAATTATAGAAACTCTTGTGGAGTAAATAAACTGGTTTTTGAACACACAAAAAAAAAAGGAGAAAAAGAAAAGAAAGAAAAGAAAACAAAGAAAAAAATCATAAATTTTCATTATTATTGTCTTGGGTTGAGCTGGCAAAATGCTAACTGTCCAAGACAGAGAGAAAGGGTTGCCCCGCCTCGCCCAATAACCAAGGGAAAAAAAGAGGGAGAGGAAAGAAACTCCAAACTAAGTTTATGCTGAAACTAACTATATGTATTTATACAGAAAAGAGAAAATTAAGAGAAAATTACAATATAACACACACTTACACAAGTTAGGTATAACAACAATTTTCTCCTTCCCTCCAAAACCAGATTCTATCACTCTGGATCTATCAGCACCTCAAAAGATACCCAGCAAGAAACAGAAATTATAGCAATAAAATATTTCTACTTTGCTGAACTCAAACAAAAGGCAAGTAGCGGCAGCAGCAGGAGCAAGGCCTAGCACAGAAAAACAACTCTAGCACATCCTGCTTGTACTTCGGCCATGACGGAACTGACTGAGCCACTCCCACACACCGGCTCTTACCCCTTTTAAGATGATATCATAATATGGTATGGAATACAATACTATTGGCTGGAAGAAGTCAGCTGTTAGCTAGCCCAGCCCAGCTCAAGTCAGCTGACAATCCCAGGCCTTGTCTGAAATTTAAAGCCTAAATTTAGGCCTACCTGGCTAAACCCATAATTGATTCTTTCATGCAGTCTGTAAGCAACTGTCACTATTTAATCAACAAAATGATATTTCGTGATATTGATTTGCCTTTTGACTTCCAGCATTCCAAGCAAGATACTGTCATTTTGACATACTGGTCAATAGGATGCTGTGTGATAATTCAAGAGATCCAGAAGGGAAATTTCCACATCAAACCACCGTTTGATGCTGAATTTCCCCTCTTCTAAAGTAAGAGTCCCTGATTTTAATCAAGACTTGAAGTTTCAGTAACAAACTGATTTACCCAGTCTTATAGCAGCAGAATTAAATGTTGAAATTTAGGAAAAGGAAGGAACACCAGACTTTTGAAATGGGACACTTTCCAGCTGCTGGGTCTAGATCTGCTGGGGTCAAAGTGTGAGGAAAAATGAAAGCCCTGAAGTGCTCCTCCAGTAGGACTGACTGAGTGGAGGACACCAGGATAGACCACTGAATTTACCAGCCATGCTCTCTGCATGTAGCCTAAGTATGCTTATCTTCCTTATATACACAGGTGTTTTATGAGTTGCAACTGATATAATGCTTTTTCACAGCATATGTGTACGAACTGCCATAATCTCCAGATAAAGTGATCCTTTTTTTCCCATTGGAAATAAAATAATATTTTTTTGGAACAAACAGGCTTTTAAAATTTATTATTTATTTCTTTTACTCCAGAATAGTATTTATTTTGATTTTTCCTATGTACTACCTGTGTATTCGTAAGCCTGACTTCTAAAAGAAGCTCAAATGTACCAGGGAATTCATAGGCTGATTCTACACCATCTGCCTTCAGACACACTCAAAGCCAGTACTTCTCTCCTTGACACTTTTCACTAAATAATGTCAAGTAACCTGAGCTGCAGAGTGGTCTGGCCAGAAGACCTTATAGTGGAGAGGGAAACTGGTACCAAAGTGAGATAGATGTACTTTTTTACACAATTTCAACAAGATTTTCTGTGCCTGCTTCGAATGTAGCAGTATTTTGGTGGAATCCTTGAAGAGAGGTTGTACCAACATAAGACATTCAAATTAATGCTGACATGATGTTATTTTAAGTAAGTCACTTATTCCCAAGAGTATATAAGGATATGTTAGATAGGATGGTTTGGTGTGCACATGACAATATCAGAAGAGGGCTAGAGAATGAAAAGCAAAAGTCCTCTAAAGGGTGATTACATTTCTTCTCCCTAATATTGCTGCCTGCCAGAAAATAAAAATCCCATCCTCCTTTATCCCCAACTCTTTGTGCTTTATCCAAAACTGACAGGGAAGCTACAAATGCAAGCATCTCCTTTACCTCATTAGGGAGTAAACAGCATTTTCCCCTAGATGGTTCAATATTTCTTATGTCTTTGGTAATTGCCACTGCATTTTTGATTTAGGATACAATTTTCTACAATATGTGACTAACTGCAAATCATTTGAAGCAAGCAAATTATCAATTTTCATTTTACTGGCAATTTGCTTTGTTCAGGGTTTACATTAAGTGATTCAAGAATTGTCAATTTGTGTGGGGTTCTCCTTTCTGAGTTTAATTTTCTTGGTATTGAATAATTTACTTTCTCACACTTGTCTTTGTACAACTTCAATATGTTTAAAAGCTGCAGCTTTTACTCCTTGTTCACATTAAGACAATTTAATTACCTGACCTTTCTACTTTCCTTTAAGACAACAGTATTAAGTATTACAATTATTTAGGTTTTTCAAACATTTTCACAACCACATATTGATTCCAATTAATGTTTCTTTCTAACAAAGAAACAATTCTACCAAGTTGACCTCTACAATTAAGTTCTTTTGTTCATTTATCTACGAAGATCTTTCTATGATGCTATGACTTATTTTGGTTTATTATTACTTTTCTCCCTGTGTGAATCACCTTCTTTTGAATGAATTGTCAGTAGAAAATTGTCTTGCTGACTTCAGTGTGTTGGAACTACTCTTTGAGGGAAAAAAAAATGGTTTACTTTTTTCTTGAACTGAAGATGTCTGGTAAATCTCAGATCCATTAATTGATTATTGGTCTTGTAGTTTTCTAAGATTTTTTTTTCCAGTTTTACTAGTTTTTTGACCTCCATTCTTCTTTCGTTAATTATTTTGCTTTGCACTAGCAGCTAGAGGCTTCATCAAATTGAGGGTCCTATTGTGATAAGAACTTTGGAAATGCAGTGCAAACTATGTCCTTGGACCAATATCTATGATGTTAAAAGACACATCTATAATATAATTAACATATCTAATGTTGATTGTCATTAAGGTGGATTGCTCTTCTCTAACATACTCACATGCCTGTCACTATTGCTTTGAACACTTCATGATATTATCTGCAACTTAACAAATAACTTCAATAATGTGGATATTGAGGAATTTCAACTACAAAATTTATGTATTTCATTGCCTAAAAGACTTTATTCTGGACAAATGAGCATAAAATCATTGCATCAAAAGGGAATTGAATCTCAACCGAAACTTCAAACTATTGAAATTATCTGTAGAATTTCCTGTGTGTAACTCAAATGATTTTCAAAAACTTTGTTGGATAAAATTCAGTAGATAGAACTATCTTTTTGTCCAAAATTGCAATTTTTAATCTTACAATAAACAAAACAAAACAAACAAAAAGCTTGCCAGGAATGACGGTTCNCATTTTAAAAAATAAAAATTTGGTTAAATTCTGAACACATATAGATCTAAAAAAAAGTACCCACTCCAGGTGACAACCTTGGTAATTAATCTAGTGTTTTCTGGAACTTAGACGGATGAATGTTGCATCTTGTATTTCTGGTCTATGTAAATTCTCAGCCTTCATGGAAAAGATGGCCAGATCATCTATCATTTAATCCTAATGATGAAAGGTTGTCTATTCCCCAATAAATGATGACTGTAGTGGTGAGTGTTAAGGAGCATGCTAAATCAGAGGGTTTATGTATAAACTGGTGAAGGAGAACGTGTGTTTGGATGAGAAGCATTGAAAAAGTATATTTGATAATATACTGCTGCACCAGCTTCTCAATTACAATCAAGTACAAGTCCAACTAAAGGTGAGCAAAAGCTCACCAGTCACAATGAAAATTTTTAAGAGGTGAAGTCTTTTCTTACCCTTGCTGATTCTGACTGGGACAGATTCTGAGGTTACTAAGCATCCCATCAGGGCATGTTGGAGTACAGGCTAAGTGACTGTGGCACAACACCAGTATTTTAAGGACACAGAATCCTGCTGTTTCTGACAAGGATGCTCAGCCTCCTGCAACAATTGTTCTTGGTCATGCTTGAGAGAGTAAAGTGAAAGCTGAATACCTCCTGGTTCAGAATTTGATTGCAACGATCTGAGGATTGTATGACTCAGGGTAAAATGATGCTTTAGCATTGTTGTGATCCTTGGGCAACTTTCAAGGAGTGCTTAGCAGATGCCTCAAGGGGATAGGGAATGAAAGAATAGATTGAAGAAAAATAGATTGCACAAAGAGCTCTAAGGTGGGAACGTTTTTTTGAATATAGAGAGTGGGAGATGTAGAATTATTCTTGATGTCAATATTTTGTTTGCCTGTGATATTATTTGCAATAGAAAAAAAAAAATTAGGATTGTTTTCATCCAGAAAATGATGTAGATGGTGTATCAGAGACAATTTCCTTTGGAGAGGCTGGGAAGCAAAGGAACTAACCTGAAGGGTCAGAAAAAAATGTCTTCTGTGTTGAAAAATCTGTACGGTAAAATGCAGGGATAAGAGAATGTACTCTGCAGTGATCTGTATGTGAGAAATGGATGGTTTAACGTTGTGCAATTGTATGGTAATACAGGAAGAAATTTTGAGTGAGAAGTTGTGTATTCTAATGTTGGCTTTGATACTATAACTATTGATATAGAGACAGGACTCATTGTTATGGAAATTTAACACTAGCCCACACCTTGGTTAAATCATTGCATTTAAGACACACAGATAAAATTAAAAGACGCTTTAGTTCTTTAATATGCTGTAATACTTATATACAATTCTTTTCTTGGTGACAATTATCTTCCCTCTGAGAGGGAACAGGACAACAGGCTGCCTAAATGCAGCATAAAGATAAAATTCATATTGCATGGTATTTTCTTAATATTGCAGAAAGAGAACCTTGTAAAATGGGAGGCAAATACTCCTGACACTCAAATTTGAGAGATGCTGTTTTCACTTCCCCTTTGAACAATTGTTTTAAATGAGGCAACAGCAGGACTGATGAGAATGCAAAAGTGTTTTCCTTACAGGTGTGTGCATCTTCCATATCATGACTGAGGCAGGGTTGGCTAAGCCCTTACTTAAATTGGCATGTTTGGTCATGTTATATCAAAAGAGATTTTAATACTCGTTCTCTTCTGAGGTGTCTTTGACTGTATATGGCTTTTTTATGCTTATTTGTGCGAGAAGCATTTCTGATCCACACATATGAAGCTGAGACACAGAAGTGCTGCATGACTTTCCTAAAATCATAAACAAATATAAAGGATAGGAAAACAATCCAACCAGAATGACTTTCCAAGTTCTACTGTAAATACCAAACCCTTTTGTAAATACTGTGAACAATTTTAAGGGCTGTTGTAAAACTAATAGTCTTAACCTTGCGGCAAAATCTCCTCTGCATGCTTTTTGTTTTATCCTGTTGACATTGTTATTATAGGCTTCCTTTACCGCATTAAATATATATATGTGTGTGTGTGTATATATATATATATACACACACACACATATATATACACATATATGTGTGTGTGTATATAGATATATACATACATACATACATACACACATATATAAATATAAAATATATATAATTATAAATATATACTTCTTCCAATAATAGTAGGGATGGGTTTTTTGACATATGAATCCTGTTCACGTGATGGTCTGAAAAATTATGTTAAATGCACAGACAAGAACGAACTTATCAAACAAGGCATTTACATGAAAACATCTGAATCAGTCAGCTCTATAATGATTGTAACAGAAAGCAGCTTAACATTCTGTTAGACAAATGTCTTATTGACCAGAGCCACAGCTGCTGTTGTTATTGTTGATGTTCAAGAAGCCGGAGTCATTGGAGCTTTCCTCAATGTTAGAAGAGTCCTGATGCTCTGATTCTTCCAACCCTTATGCATGTCTGTATTGAAGGAGTGTGTCCTTGCTTACATAAGGTAAAGTAGTTTTATAAGAGGTCTCTCCCTGGCAGACCTCCAGTCTGAAGCACCTGCAGCAAATAAAGCAGATGTCTCAAATACTTACCAGTGCATTAAATTGTTTTAATGCCCCTGAACAAGTTTTTGGCTCAAGTTTGATTGATTTTAGAATAGTCTGCAAGTTAACTCCTAAGGTTCAGGTACAAGACATTTCCTACTTTGCCTGGCAATTCTGAAAACAGAGCAGAGGACAGGTATAATTAAGTAAGTAATTTGAATGTTCTGCCTTATCTAACAGATCCTTGATTCCCTTCAAAAGAAGAAAATATCAGTTAAGGTAATCTAAATCATTAGTGCATGGATTATGATTGCTAAGCAGAGCAAACAGAGAATCATGAACAAAGAAAAAGGGATACAAAACTAGAGTAAAATAGCAGAGATACTTGTGTGTTCATCAAAGTCTTCTCTGGAAGTTTGTAAACTCCTCACACAGTGAATAAGCCACAATTTGAATGTAGTAGATAATAGTACAAAAAACTATTGAGATATAAAAAAATTTCAATTCTGAAACCAGATATAGAAGAAACTTCTCACAATTGTCCTCTTCTAACATGAGTTTGCTAGCTCTTTGGAGTCAGCATAAACTCTTCAGGTTGCTGTTGTTTCATAAAACATTTGCAGATGATAATATGCTATTGTAAGGAATGGCAGTGCTTAATGCAATAAGTTGTACTCAAAATGTTAATGTTTTCATTCTTGGTATAGAGGCATACTAGTAGTTTTGCTAAAAATGGTGAGGATGTTACCATCAGGCCTCTCCTCTGTGAAGTCTTAGATTTCCGAAAGTAGTAGTTAGCATGATCATTATATGACATCACAAAATTAAAGAAAATTGAAATACTCTTCCACCCAAGACAGCTAGAACAGGGCTTCCAACCACGGGAATCAGAGGGATACACCACTGCTTCCTCAAGCTGCTGTTTAGAGCAGTTTGTTATTTTTATATGAATTGTATAGGGAGATGGAGGAACTTGTTTAGAAAGGTTCAGTTTACCATTGTTATTTTAAATGCAGATACAGTGGTAAGTGTATATGCATCCAATAAAATATACTACCACTGCATATGAACTGCCATCATGTTCATTTCCACTGACAAAGGATGGAAAACTTCTCCAGGAAAGAAAGGGAAATATGTATCACTGCCTAATAAAGGAATAAGGGTTGGAACCATTTTATGTTGTTGATTGGTTTGGGCCATAAATTATTTTTCTGTCAAAGAGTCAGCATGCCAGTCTTTGGAAATGATGAGCAAACTTAAAACTGATTGTAAATAGCATCTGACTGATTGGCAATGTAATCAGCTGAAGCAGAGGAAATCAACGCTGGGCACGCAGAGCACTTTCTCCTGCCATCAGGTCGTGCAGCTGCAGCAAGTTCAAGAAAATGGCAGATCTTTCAGTACACAAAAGAGCACAAACTTGACAGTCCAACCCCATGCAAACACTTTACTTAAGTATCATTGGGTGTTTTGTTTCCCCTGTGACTTGCTCTTGGCTAGTATCCACCCACTCAGAGCCTCTTCAAATGCTTGCTTGTGCACTTTATACAGCAATTTAGTTTTATTGGACTTTCATTACAGTGGCCAGCTTCTGTGTAAAACTGTTATGCACTTATTAGGAGAGATGCTGGCACTTGAATTACACTTTTTTCCCAAGGCATTTCCCTGCTTTTTCCCTTGCCCATCGAGTGACCATTAATGTGGATGAAAAGTGTGGGCTCCAGGGAAATTATCAGAAAAGAGTTCCATGCCATACTATTGATTTCACTGTGTTGTTTTGATTTCTTACACATAATTGATTAAACATGAGTAGACTCAACAATAGAATCATATTGGTAAGTTAAATTCTGTGTGCTCAGTATATATGGATAAAAGTATGCAATGTCTACTTTATATAAAATACATATTTGCAACACACACTTAAGCCTTTTGTAGAAGGTCTTCCTAGGCAATGTGATTTTTTTATAATAGTCATTAAGTTAAAATTTGTTGCAGCTTGGCGTGCAGAGTTGCTGAAATGTTAGTTGTGCTAGCTAACAGAAAACTCGTCCCTCCTCCACAGACTGGAAAATAAGAGAAATTAAAAATCTCTTAGAATCAGATCACTGGAACCATTTTCTGAAACTCAGATATTTAGATTTTTTTCTTTGTGGATGTACAGGCTTTGTTTGATGTTGCTTCAGTTATTTAAGTAGGAAGTTTCTGACAATAAGTTCAAGACGATAGAAAACATTGGCAGTGATAAAGGGATCTGCAACTGAGCTATTTAGACCATGGTGTAGAACTGCAAACTCTATCCATGCTGCTCCTTTTGGAGCACAAACTGTGTACTCACATAGTAGAGCACATGGCCTGGATCTCCTTCAGGTTCTAGTAAGTGCACTTGGAGGTCATATTTCTATACATTTTCAGCTCAAAATGCACTCCAAAAAGGCTAAGTTCTCTGCTATAACTTGCTAGAAGTGCTAGACTTGGCAAAAGCCAAATGTACATATTTTGTGCTTTGGATTGGCAACAGATGAATAGGTCTGTTGAGAGGAAAAAGAACTACGGAACACTTCTTAGGAGTGAGAGAGGGGAAAAGGACCATCTAAAACACTTCTCCTGACTTCAGAGGGAACGAACTTGTTTCTTCAAAAGCTAAGCCTGAGAGTTAATCAATATGCAGTGAGTGATGTCCGGGGTCTTAGACCATTTTCCAGGCTTTGCTTTCATTAGCACAGCAAAAGCAGATCAAATAGATGAAGCAGGTGATGCCAAAAATTTAATGTTTGTGCTTCAGATGTTTGAGGTGTTCTACCTTAGATTAGCTTTAGTCTGGTCTGTGGGCAAAATTTCCCCAATAAACATGTAGCCTGAAGCTGCCCAAAATATAACTATGCCCTGAATATCTTCTCTCAGAACAAACGACCTTTCAGCAGAACATCCTCAGAAGTACTATGCTGCATTTTCATCTGGCTTATGGGAGATAATGGCAGGGGTTTGTTTGTTTGTTTGTTTGGTTGGTTGGTTGTTTGTTTGTTTTTACTTTCCTTAATGGTCAACACCTTTAGAAGTTGGAATCAAGCTTAATTTCTTCTCTTGGCTAAAGTCAGGACCTATTTCTGTTTCTTGTCCTATCTGTTGTGCTCTTCCTACTTCATGAGCAGCACTATGGCACTGTCACACATTTCTGCTCTCATTTCAAGCTCCTGGTTGGGTCATTGGACATAGGCATGTCCAGCAGGGAGGGATAACTCATATGTCTACAGAATATACATTGCAGGAAACTCTTGATGACTTGTTACCAATGTTCTTAGACTTACAACTTGTAGTCTTGCACTTGTTCAATAGCACTGGTCTCCCCCAGTCTGAGGAAATTTATGAATGTAGGAGATGAACTTAGGCTAGTGGAAATGTAGTTTCCTTCTCACAAAACTGAAAGGTGGACAGAGACAGAGTTTAGGTCTCCTGCTATAAGCCGTACCCACACTTTGCAATAGCTGAGCAAATTTTTGGAAGCCCATACCTAATATAAAGAACACAATTTACAGAGATTCCCAAGTTGCAGTCTCAGACACCTACTGGTCAATGATTAACTGGTTTGAGCTGTAGGACAAGTTTTCTGTAGTCGAGATGGTTGATGTTTCCTTAGTCATGGTCCAAGGACAGAGCCTTTTATGGCTTTTGTGTACCTGTTTGCATTGCCAAAAGCATTGCTTATCCTTGTGCTGCTGGGTAATGCTATCATATCTGATCAACACAGGAGTGCATACAGAGTTTTTGGATGCCTTTTTTGGATTCCATGCGGAAATATGTGTTTGATAAGCTTACTGCAGTGGGTGGTTAGTCACTGCTGTCACAAATGTCCTCTGAGAAGAGGATGGGTGGTGGCTGTGCCCTGCAAAATGTCTATGGGATTTCAGAGGGATTTTTTCATCCCAATTGGAACAGTAAGGACCAGTATCCTCAGCAACTGCATGAACAGTCCTCATCACAGTTTTCAAATATTGCCAACTAATACCCATATCATCTTTGTCTTCAGGGCAGATGGAAATTATCACCAGACTTGCCACTGAGTAGCAAGAAGGTGTCCTGGTAGGATAGAAGATAACCCTGAAGGAATAAAACCCAATAGGATATATGTTTATCTCTTTAACTTTCCCTTACCTTTTAAAGGTGCTCAGTCCATAATGCATTTTGGGCAAGTGTGGTTATGCAGAACATGTCTTCCTCTCCTGTTTGTGCCCTTTCTTATCCTGTTACATGCTATTGGGCTGCATTTCCTGCTTCAGTGTCCCCCAGGACATCTCACCAGTTGAACAATGTATTAGAGAAATGTAGTTTGTAGGCTCCAATTGAGAGTTTTGTTGGTTAGAGGGAGGCAGAAGGGAAGATGTGTTAACTCTTCACTCCTTTGGGTGACAGTGTGGTTAGCAGGGGCTATGGGTGAGTGGAAGATTGATAAGTCCTGTCTTAGTTGCTGACAGCACTGACTGTGAGGCTGGGCAAGGGCTAGCACGGTAGTGATGGTTAATTAGCTCCCATAGGACAAAATCCAGCTTCCTCAACTTTGTCCAAAGAAACTTTTTCTTTACCCTTCTGCAGTCAAAGAGGAGCTTGAGTTTCATAGTCCCCCACCACCACCATTTTGTCTCTTCAGACCTGAAAAAAGAATAAAAAATAAAATCAGCCCTGACTTAAAGCCTAGGTTTTGACTGAAACACACAATCCAAGTTCTGCTGCTTCATGACCTCAAGTTCCCCGCCACAGAGGGACTTTGTAGCCCACCTATTTTAAATGTGTGCATACACTTGTGAATATGTCTATTTTGACATATGCTTTTGTGAACAGTAAAAGATTTTCTGTAAAAGATTTTCGTAAAATAATCAGCAGTATGAAAAAGTTTATGGACAAAAAATTCTATTCAGAACTAGTGATGAAAAGAACTTGATCATACTTTATATGTTCAGAGATAATTGCACTTTTACAACACATTCCACTGTGTCACTCAAGTTAAATGTTTTTCAGGCAAGATAGAGGCTTTTGCATTATTAAGATGCTTCTACAATGTGTAGGTCTGGTGAGAGCTTGTTACAGATTATAAACTTGATGGTTTTTCCTCATTACTACTTAGTTTTTGTCTTCACTTTAATAATCTGGGGGAAAATTGCAGACTTTTCACAAACCTTCAATGTTTATGCGGCAGCGCATTTTTCTTTGGGACATGGGAAACACTTTTCACCATGATGAGAGAATTGAGGTTATTAAGCCTGGAGAAGAGAAGGCTTCAGGAACACCTCAAAGCACTTTCCAGCACCTAAAGGGGCTACAAGAGAGTTCAAGGATGTGAAGAGAAAGCACAAGGCAGAATGACTTCAAGCTGACAGATAGCATGTTTATCTCAGATATTAGGAAGACATTATTTACTGTGAGGGTGATGAGACAGTGGCATAGGTTGCCCAGAGAAGCTGTGGATACCCCAATCCCCGGAAGTGTCCAAGGCCAGTTTGGATGGGGCTTTGAGCTACCTGCTCTAGTGAAAGTTGTCCCTGCCCATGGCAGTGGTTTTGGAACTAGATAATCCCTAAGGTCCCTTTCAACTTAAACCATTCTATGATTATCCTTGAAATCCCGTCTTTGCTGCTTACCTAGACATGCCATGAAAAAAAAAAAAAAGAACCGCTATTGTTTTTCTTTTTGTTGTTGATCTTTCTGATGCAGGTGTGCTTTAAGATAGCCTAGAGCACTACTAATTCATACCTGCAATAAGCATTTTTATCCCTGGTACAGAGACACTTTTGTCCTCTAAACACTGTGTAATGTCATAGGCATGATGAAATATAATAATCAATAGAAAATTAATATATTTATAATACATATCTCCAGATAAGCTATAATTTTGCATAGAGGAAATAAAGAATAAAATATTGCGAAGATTTAAAAAAATATAATGTCTTAATTTATGTGTGTGTGTGTCTTCTTTCTATTGATAAATAAATATATTTTTTCTAATTGTTTGCTATTGGCATTGTTTGTCATAATAGCAAATCTTTCAATGGAGAGAAGATTCCATGATTTATTGAACCATTTACTTGTAGAGACCATATTAATTTCCAAGCAGTGGCTAAAACTTCTCTGACAGCTAATTATTAATGGTTTGAAAATCAGTGAATTAAATATTAGGGCCACATTTATAGCATAAAAATTCTATATCATGAGCATAACTTGAGATATATAGCTAATGGTACTTACTACTTGTATTACAATAGCAACCAGAAATTCCCACTGAAAACAAATTTTCATTTAGAGTCCATTATAAAATCTTATAAGGCTTGGAAAAAGTAGACAACTTTCTTCCCCTTCCTTCCACACCAGCTTCCCCTTGAAAGTACACTACTCCTGCCCACACACATTTAGACTATCTTTATATCTCTTTAGGCATGTATTCTGTGATTCATGATTGATGATTAATAATGGTCTTCAGAGCTTTTCCATGAAGACTATGTTTACTTCGTAAAAGANTCCTCATACCCAGTTCTGAACACCAGATTACACTAATTAATGTAGCTTTGCATCATTGCAAAACAACCCAAAAAAGCAGTGATAAGATATACCAATCCTGTGTCAAATTACCTTCACATTTCACCTTTTCAAAACAAATTTGGCCCAGAAAATTGCATTTCAGTGAGAACTCTCTTGCAAACACTTTTTACTCAAAAAACCCCCAGATTTTGCATAAGAGACAGGATGTGTTTCTAAGAGACTTCAGTCATAGTCATTTATATGTATATAGGTGCATGAAAATATGGGTTTGTTTAGAGCAATGGAAAGTATTACATCTTCAGCACATATTTTCTCATTTTGAAAGATTAATAACTGGTTCAAAAGTGCAATTTGGAAGTTGTCTTTCGAACACAGTATTGTCTCCAGTGCCAAGTGCTAGGTAATTATGTAGGGTGGTAGTTTCCTAGGATCTGAAGTTGAATCAAATACCCTTTACATGCAAAATTACTCTCTTCTGACTCGATTTAGTTTTTGTGTCATTATATGAGATTTACTTGCCTCTAGAGATGAGTTTTTCAGGACTGCATACTTAGNGTTCAAGGATGTGAAGAGAAAGCACAAGGCAGAATGACTTCAAGCTGACAGATAGCATGTTTATCTCAGATATTAGGAAGACATTATTTACTGTGAGGGTGATGAGACAGTGGCATAGGTTGCCCAGAGAAGCTGTGGATACCCCAATCCCCAGAAGTGTCCAAGGCCAGTTTGGATGGGGCTTTGAGCTACCTGCTCTAGTGAAAGTTGTCCCTGCCCATGGCAGTGGTTTTGGAACTAGATAATCCCTAAGGTCCCTTTCAACTTAAACCATTCTATGATTATCCTTGAAATCCCGTCTTTGCTGCTTACCTAGACATGCCATGAAAAAAAAAAAAAGAACCGCTATTGTTTTTCTTTTAGTTGTTGATCTTTCTGATGCAGGTGTGCTTTAAGATAGCCTAGAGCACTACTAATTCATACCTGCAATAAGCATTTTTATCCCTGGTACAGAGACACTTTTGTCCTCTAAACACTGTGTAATGTCATAGGCATGATGAAATATAATAATCAATAGAAAATTAATATATTTATAATACATATCTCCAGATAAGCTATAATTTTGCATAGAGGAAATAAAGAATAAAATATTGCGAAGATTTAAAAAAATATAATGTCTTAATTTATGTGTGTGTGTGTCTTCTTTCTATTGATAAATAAATATATTTTTTCTAATTGTTTGCTATTGGCATTGTTTGTCATAATAGCAAATTTTTCAATGGAGAGAAGATTCCATGATTTATTGAACCATTTACTTGTAGAGACCATATTAATTTCCAAGCAGTGGCTAAAACTTCTCTGACAGCTAATTATTAATGGTTTGAAAATCAGTGAATTAAATATTAGGGCCACATTTATAGCATAAAAATTCTATATCATGAGCATAACTTGAGATATATAGCTAATGGTACTTACTACTTGTATTACAATAGCAACCAGAAATTCCCACTGAAAACAAATTTTCATTTAGAGTCCATTATAAAATCTTATAAGGCTTGGAAAAAGTAGACAACTTTCTTCCCCTTCCTTCCACACCAGCTTCCCCTTGAAAGTACACTACTCCTGCCCACACACATTTAGACTATCTTTATATCTCTTTAGGCATGTATTCTGTGATTCATGATTGATGATTAATAATGGTCTTCAGAGCTTTTCCATGAAGACTATGTTTACTTCGTAAAAGACAATTTATAGCCTAGAAATATTGGTGTATAATATCGATACTTGTTGTGCTTTAACACCAGCTGGCAACACAGCCTACTCAACCACTCACCTACTCAGTTGCAGTGAGAAGAAGGAGAGACTTGGAAGAGTAAAGCTGATAAAACTCACAGATTGATGTAAAGGTAGTATAATGGGTAAAGAAAAAGCTGTACTTACAAGCAATGCAAGCCAAGGAATTAATTCACCAACAAGACAGCATGTATGATAGATGAGAAATTGAATTAAAAAAAAACTATTACATGGAAGGATGTCTGGAAGGAGAGATGTGGGGAAGTCAAACATCTAATTTATGATCATGTAGTAGGTCAAAAGACATAGAAAGAGTGAATTCAGGCTCCTCATACCCAGTTCTGAACACCAGATTACACTATTTAATGTAGTTTTGCATTTTGGGGCACCATAAGATAAGAATGAGATAAAGCTATTATATTAGACAGTGTCCAAAGGAGAGCTACGAAGATGGTGAAGGGTCTAGAGGGGTAGCCATATGAAGACCAGATGAGGTCACTTAGTTTGTTCAATCTNTGGGTTTGTTTAGAGCAATGGAAAGTATTACATCTTCAGCACATATTTTCTCATTTTGAAAGATTAATAACTGGTTCAAAAGTGCAATTTGGAAGTTGTCTTTCGAACACAGTATTGTCTCCAGTGCCAAGTGCTAGGTAATTATGTAGGGTGGTAGTTTCCTAGGATCTGAAGTTGAATCAAATACCCTTTACATGCAAAATTACTCTCTTCTGACTCGATTTAGTTTTTGTGTCATTATATGAGATTTACTTGCCTCTAGAGATGAGTTTTTCAGGACTGCATACTTAGTTTCCTACCTTTTGTCTGAAGAAGTTGAATTGGAACTCATGTTTCTGAAAATGTTGCCTTTATTATGTCCCTTTTTCCCCTGGGGAGAAGTTAACAGTGGAAGGAGTGTGTTCCCAGCTACTGAGGAGTTTTGATGTGCTTCATGATAAGGAACATGTTGGCTTTGTGTAGGAGCATGTACAACTGAATGATAACACATGTGCAATTAGGTGATGTGGAAGGGACTGTAGGACATGGTTCTCCCCTGCTGTTATAATCACCAACATGTCAGAGGCACTGTCAGCCTCACTAGTCTGGCCTTACTGTTACAAGACTGAGCAGTCTTGATATTCTCTCCAACGCTAGGCTCTAACTTGGGGTTTTCATAATACCGATACTAAACGGTGATGATAAAACCCTATACTGTTTTTCCACAAAAAATGTCAATTTTAAGTAAACAGTTACAATTATCTGCCTTGTAATTGCTTTAATAGAATCACAGAATGGATGAAATTGGAAGAGAGCTCTGAAAATTGTTTTGTTTAACCCATCCTGTACCTCCACCCACAGGTAGGGCTATGCTAAAGCTGTTTGCCCAAGACCATGTCCAGACAACTTTTGAATACCTCCTATGACCTATATACTTCAATAAAACACAACCTCTCAGGTCAATGTATCTATAGGATTAACATGAGGATGTTATATAGAAGATGTAATAGATGTTAACATGCTTAAGCTTTCTGTTACATTTTGGTGAGCTCTCCTTGGACCAGGAAGGATTAAAAGTATGACCTATAATAAAAAAATAATTAGTTTCTTCTGCCAGTGTGCTATATCCCTTGAGGTGATAATGGTCTCCCCACTGAGTCCACTCCCACATCCTGAAGCAGAGAACTAATTCTCTCTGCATTTATGAAAAATGGGGTTCAAGTCATAGCAAGTGGGCAACTTGCATCACCACCATTTTGCAGACATCTGTCCATCTCATACCCCTGTTCTCTGCTCACCAACACCAATGCCTCCTCAGCAGACCTACAACTTCAATAAAGCAAGTTCTCTATGCTACAAATAAAATGTATTCTCATTCCCCTCTGGTATCATGTATGACACTTTTATAGCCTATCCTTAAAAACTAGAAGGCTGGGCAATCACCAACCATATGAAGTTTAATGAAGACAAGTGCCAGCTTCTGCACCTGGGACAGGGCAGCCCTGGGTGTATGTAAACAGTGGTGAGTGAGATACGGGAGATCAGCATTACAGAAAGGAACCTGGCAAGTAGAATATGAGTCAGCAGTGTCCTGGCAGCCAGGAGGGCCACCCATGTCCTGGGGGGATTCAGGCAAAGCATCGCTAGCTGGTTGAGGGAGGTGATTGTCCTGCTCTGCCCTCCACTGATGAGGCCTCACCTTGAATATTATATGCAGTTTTGGGCACCATAAGATAAGAATGATATAAAGCTATTATATTGGACAGTGTCCAAAGGAGAGCTACGAAGATGGTGAAGGCTATAGAGGGGTAGCCATATGAAGACCAGATGAGGTCACTTAGTTTGTTCAATCTGAAGAAGAGGAGACCAGGGAAACATCACAGAGGTTTGTAACTTCCTCAAAAGTAGAAATGGAGGGGTAGGCACTGAT
>VWZD01011502.1:0-18939 GCA_013396695.1 Sakesphorus luctuosus
GCCACATTAAGGGTTGTGATGATCCATTTCTCATCCAAGAAATAGGAATAATCCATGTGTTACTTTAAAAAAAATTATAATATGATTAATTCTAATGCTTTAAAAAACCCCTTTTAGCAAATGCTAAACCACATTACAGATTAGTTCCTTTTTATGAGAGTATCCATTTACCTTTCTCCTCTCTGATGCATGAAACCTCATCAGATGGTTGTACTTAGGCTGGATCAGCATTTAGGTTCAACATAAAGGAGTCTTAGCATGGCTTTAAATAGGTTGTTGTATCAAGAATATTGTTCAGTGCTAGGTATTAGAATACCATTGTCTCTCTGTGCTCTCTTTCCTTCTTCAGGCAATAGTTTTATTCTGCTCACTTATTACACTTCATCCTATCTCTGGAGAACTTAAAGATGTTTTTCAAAAGGATATCTACTAAAACAAGGCCCCATTCAAGCAATACAGCTGTCATTCAAACAACTGCATTTTCTTTTCTGAGGGAAGGTAAAACTCCTGGTGCACAGATGAAAGCTTCAATACCCTGAAAAATTCTGTAATCCATGCTGTGAATTTTCTTACATTCACCTGGTAATTTGCTCTTACAAACTGCAAAGGACTTCACGTTCATAACTTGGAATTCCTTATCTGAGGTAACCAAAAATACTGAATGGACTAATGTTCTGCAATTCCTGGGGATTGGCAGCAAAGGAAGCTCTGTGGCTCTTGTAAAAATGTATCTGCCTATTTGTATCACCAGCAGTAGCTGCCAAGAATAAAACTGTTTTGGGTTTTGCTCTCCTTTACACTTTTTCCCCATGATATCTCATGGGCACTATCCATACACCCCAATGCTCATGTCAGCTGCTGAATTTCAGGAATGTTCAAACTCTAGCTAGGAGTTTCCAAAGTGAGTGACCAAAGGAAACTCCTTCTATTACCATTTTTAGACATCTAAATAAGAAGCACAGCTTTCGAAAGCCACAGGCACTCAGCAATGCTCACTGACAGGAGCTTTAAGCTACGTATCAGGTATTGGCACTTTCTGAGAAAGGGGCCATTTATAAAAGTATTTAAATGCAACCCTTTTATCCTTGTCAGGCAGAAGCAAGTGTGAATATGTGCACTGGAAAGAAGCTACAGCATGGTTCATCCATATCCCCAGTCTGTAGACCCGAGGGATGAGGAAAGAAGAAAATGCCAAACAACAATCCTGTCTGCAATATATTCATGGTCTATGTTGTCTTCATTATCGTGTGTCTGGAAAAGTCACTATTCCAGAGGAAAGTAACTTTTTGGCAAAACAAGCAGAGTTTGCAGAACTATTGCAAACTCCAGTCTCAAATAGATTTTACTTGACAGCCATGACAAGAAAATCAACAAATTAAACCAATCAGATGGTCAAAATATCCTAACTGAACAGTTTCCTGAAAAAAACATGGTATAAACATACAATAAAAACACAAGTGAAACATACTTGTTAGAATCAGTACTCTGCCTGTTCTTTTTACTAAGAAATTGTTCTTGTCTGATTGTTCCAGTGGTTAGATTTAATGTTAAAACTGGAAACCCATTTTGGCATGTCCAGGAATCCATTATTTGCTTTACAGATGCTGGCAACTGAACTTCATCCTGTGCATTTACAACCTGCAAGAGAGATAGATAAACAGGTACTTACTGATATTTCTTCAGCAACACTTCGGGAGTTCTTCTAACATATTAAAGAAATCATCTGCTTAGCAGTTTCATGGTCTTTGGCTCATGCAAAAAATCAATGTAACAAAGTCCAAAGGACATTTTTGACATTGTAATAGATATAGCATAAGCCTTTTTCAGGAATTATAAAATACTGAGGTGACATTTCTTATTCTATGACCTGACTGCTAACTTTTCTCTTTTTAGTATTAATATATTTACACCCCTGTATGGCTATGACAGACTTGATTTGTTAATTTCCTTCAAATAAAGCTGCCAGAACACAAAGCTTTTTGAGTGACCTAATAAGCAAACTGAATAGTGAAGACAAATTGAAAAAGATACTAAGCTGGAGTCCCAGCTAGCGTGAATTGGTACAGTCTTCACTGGCTTCAAAGCTGTGACAGCCTTGCTTATCTGAAATTGTAGAACTCTCATTCTGAACTTAAGCCTGAGTCAGCAACACAATGGAGGCCTTCTTTAGAGGAACAGGAAAGTGGATTTTTAAAAAATAAACCTATTATTAGCATCTGTTTTCTTAGTCAGATTTCTGCCAAAACTATTGAAGAATGAAATGCTGAGCTACTGCCCTGGGCATAGACTTTGCTGGATCTGTGACATATTACTATCTTTGATCATCAATCCCAAGGCACCACACACTCTGATCTGGCAAAACTTAAGCTCCAGAACAATAAGCTATCCAATTTCATGTAGGCTTATGCAATCACCATGAAACCCAAAACTCAGCCTGATCTTGATTTCCCATCTCATCTCTCTGCTCCTTGTGCTTAGTTCTGCTGATCTCAGGCACAGAAAAGCAGCCAAATAAGCACTTGTGAAGACATTAGCTGAAAAAAACAGCAAAGCAACTGTTACGTGAGAGAAAGACTGCACTAGGGATAGCCACATTCCAGTGCAGCCTTCTACAAATACTATAAGCCTCAAATTTGGACTGTGCCAAACACCAGAGAAAGAACACTAGAGATATAAAATGAGTACCTTCTGGATGTGGGTCCAAAGATCATCTTGATTAGCATTTGAGAAGGAAAATTCTTTCAGATATGACTATGCAGAAACAAACAAGCATCAGAAGTCATGGCGGTTCAATGAAAAACAAGGCAAACAGCAATTAGTACAATTGTCATTTTCAAGCTTATAAATCAAGATGAAAAGGTTTGGGGGTTTTTTGAAACTTACAGTAAGTGCTTTGATGAACAACTTATCAGTCAGGAAACCAGAAAGCATCCAGGTTATAGAAGCCCCCTGGAGTACCAAAAAAAAAACAAACAAAACCAACCAAACAAAAACCAACCAAACAAAAAACCAACCAAACAAAAAAAAGGCAAAAAAAAAGGAATGAGGAAAAAAAATATTATTGCAATTATTATTGCACTATTTTTTCAAACAATATCCCAGAAAAGTTGGTCAGGCTGCTCCTACACTTCATAATTCACAGAGGTTAAAAATGCTCCCAGCATTTCCTTTGTAGACATATAGATTGACAACACCCAATAAATTTGTGTGTACAGCAGAAACAATTTTTAAATGACAAAACAGTTTTGTTCAACATTTCCTCTCAAAGGTACTTTGTAGTTTAGAATCTGTGACAAATGGGAAGAATTTTGTGTTTTTAACCTTGTTGTACGTGATGCTGTCAAACAGAGACATTAAAGAAAATGATCCTCTGATCTTGTCTTCACTTTCTGACAGTGATCGAACTATTTCATTGTCTTCCTTTAAGACAGGTTGTACAACATGATCATAAAAGATCTTATCCTGCAAGACAAAGACAAATCTAAGTGAGCTGAACATTCCAGAGAGAATGTGGAGTATGGAATTAGTGTTATTACAAATCGTTTGTCCTTTAGCAAGGAATTATCCTTTTCCTCCACTCTCTAACTTCCTCATGAAGTACAAGGGACAACATACCTGATCATAATATTTTCCATTTTCCAATCAGTGAAAATTTTACATCTGAGAATACTGTGGGCTTGGGTCAATTACAGTGTAATCACCAGGGGAAAAAAGTCAACTACATTAAACAGCAAATTAACAAATACTGAAAACTGAAAGCCTGTATCTTATTTACATCTGTGTAACATTCATATGGCAACATTTTCCTCCTAAGTTACTTGTTTCTCCTGCTGCAACCCTGAGCAATAACCTAAAAACCAAGCTACTGAGAGTACCAAGGTTTAGCTAAGGAGGCATTTCTGTTGTCACCTAGTGAAGAATATAGAGGGAAAATGGCTCCTCAGGAGTAAATATCCCCTACCGTGGTCAACAGTTCAGAGTCCTGCTGGAGATCAGTGACAAGTGGTCTCAGGGCTCTGGTTTGGGATGAGTGCTATTTAGTATATTCATCAAAGACACAGACAAAGGAACTGAGTGTGACCTCACTAAGACTGCAGATGACACCACACTGAGCAGTGCAGCTGACAGAAGGATGGGATGCCATCCACAGAGACCTGAACAAACTTGAGAAGTGGGCCCATGGGAACCTAATGCAGTTGAACAAGACCAAGTGTAAAGTGCTGCATCTGTGTCAGGGCAATCCCAGACGTGAGTACAGACTGGGAGAAGAAGCACTGAGAGCAGTTACTGTGGAGAAGGACTTGGGGGTTCTTGTGGATGGAAAGCTGGAGACCAGCCAATAGGGGTGCTGGCAGCTCAGAAAACCAACCACATCCTGGCCTGCACCAGTGGAAGTGTGGCCAGCAGGTCGAGGGAGGTGATTCTGCCCCTCTGCTCTGCTCTGGTAAGACCCCACCTGGAGTACTGCTTCCAGTGTTGGAGTCTTCAGCGCAGGAAGGACATGGATCTGTTAAGCGTAAGTCCAAAGTGGGACAACAAAGAGGATCCGAGGGCTGGAACGCCTCTTGTATGAAAACGGGCTGAGAGAGATGCAGTTGTTCAGCAGCAAGAAGGCTCCAGGAGACCTCACTGCAGCCTCCTACTACTTAAACAGGGCTTATGAAAAAGAGGAAGACTGACTTTTGACACAGAAATGGCAGGACAAGGGGAAAAAAAAATAAACTAAAAGAGAGGAGATTTAGATTAGATCTTAGGAAGAAATTCTTTACTGTGAGAGTGGTGAGGAGCTAGAACAGGTTTACCAGAGAAGTTGTGGACACTCCATCCCTGACAGTGTTCAAGACCAGGTTTGATGGGGTTTTGAGCCATCTGCACTGGTGGAAAGTGTCTCTGCCCATGGCAGAAGCACTGGAATTAGATGATCTTTAAGATCCTTTCCAACTCAAGCTATTTTTTGATTCTCTGATAAATCAGTGAAGTTGTCTTTTTGTCAAATGATGATTTGGTTTCCCCCAACTATCTTAAGATAGAATAGAAAATTATGTAATGACAAAGGTAAATTATAAATGTAAAGAAAAAATAAAGAAAAAGGTTAAAAGGAANGAACAGGTTTACCAGAGAAGTTGTGGACACTCCATCCCTGACAGTGTTCAAGACCAGGTTTGATGGGGTTTTGAGCCATCTGCACTGGTGGAAAGTGTCTCTGCCCATGGCAGAAGCACTGGAATTAGATGATCTTTAAGATCCTTTCCAACTCAAGCTATTTTTTGATTCTCTGATAAATCAGTGAAGTTGTCTTTTTGTCAAATGATGATTTGGTTTCCCCCAACTATCTTAAGATAGAATAGAAAATTATGTAATGACAAAGGTAAATTATAAATGTAAAGAAAAAATAAAGAAAAAGGTTAAAAGGAAAGGTAAAGGTAAAGAAAACAACCTAATGTTTTTAAACACTGCAGACCACTTTGAGCACTTTTTTTTTTCAAGGAGAAGATCACATCTTCCAATTAATGGTATCAAATTTGTTGACCAAATTTTCTCCTTGTAAACAGCTAGTAAATTTATTTTCAGAGTTTAGTTTGAAGTGGAACATGAGCCTGCAATGTACCCTTGCAGCAAAAGCGAATAGTATCCAGAGTTGCATTAGAGGGAGTAGCAGTGCCAGTATGTTGAAGGAAGTGATCCTTGCCCTCAGCTCAGCACTGATGAAGACACACCTGGAGTGTTGTATCCAATTCTGGGCTCCCAAGTAGTAGGAGATATAAAAAGATATAGATCTACTGAAGACAGCTCAGCAAATGTCATAAAGATGATGAAGGGACTGGAACACCTCACTTAAAAGTAAAGGTTGAGAGAGCCAGAACTGCTCACCCTGGAGAAGAGAGGTCTCAAGGGATCTCATCAATGTGTGTATCTGAAGGAAGGCTGCACAGGGGACAGAGCCAGGCTCTTTCAAGTGGTGCCCAGTGATGCGACCAGAGGTAATGGGCACACACTGTGAGGATGACTGAGCACTTGCACAAGTTATGGAGTCTCCATCCTTGGAGATATTTAAATCTGTCCAGACACGGTCCTGGGTAGCTGGCTCTTGGGTGGCCCTGCTTGAACAGGGGGATTGGACAAAATTAGCTCCAGAGGTCCCTTCTAACCTCAGCCATTCTGTGATTGTGAATGTGTATGGCCCACAAAACTGTACAAGAAAGACCTGTATTCCCACATCTGTGTGATTTACTCTGGATTTCCAAGGCACATCACCTAATTGTAATTTATCAAATAGAATTATTGCTCAGTATTAAAATTTGGTTTATGGACACAAATGTCAACTGTTGATTTTTAGAAATGCAAACTTCCAAATTAAAAGTTTAAAATTAAAAAGAAGTCAAGAATTTATTTCCAATTTTAAATTTGGCAGCTTTTACACTTTTTGGTGATACTAAAATACAAAACAAAGTGAGCTGTTGCTGAAGTTCAAAGTAAAATATGGTTCTTCTACCAGAATTTGTTTGACACACCTTTATTAGTTTCCAATTGAGCATGTAATTAAGGACTTTGGTGAATGAGAAAAGGAAACTGACAAATTGTGTTTCAACTGAGCTCCTTTCTTCAGGAGCTGAGGGCACTATGTGCAGACTTCTAAGATTGTACAGGCAAGTGCACCTCATATCATGACTGCTATTAGCAGCAGCTATCCACCTGTCTCAAGAATTTAATGATGGAGTTTTCTAATATGCTACAGGATTTATGCTTATTCCTATTTGTGCAGAAGAGGAAGGAATTTTGCCCTGCTGTTGGATTAGCTTATTTACAACTGGACATCCAGGGATCTCTTGGGGTAAACAGACTCAAAAAGGTCCAACTGTGTGGTAAAAGTATCTGAGGCATGGGATGCTTTGAGAAGAGCTTGGCAGGCAAGGAGGCAAACCACCAGCTACAAAAGGACCCAGGAAATAATATGGCTTTGCTACATGGCAGATCTAGGGCAAAACACCAGCTCGTTGACACTGCAACAACACAGATGTCCACCTGTCCTCTGCCCCAGCTGTAGAAGAGCTGAGTGTGAGCATGGCCCAGCCACAGATGGAGACCTACCAGGGAAGAATTAAGACCTAATGGTCTTCCCCATGGGAGTTAAGTTAATAATAACATTGTTTAATTAAATCCCATCTCCCACACCTGCCTTTTCTTTGTATGTGATGGAACTTTGTGTGTAAGCATTAGTACTTACTAGTGAAAGCTTGGGTTCAACAAAGGTAGCTACCAGGTACTCAAAGTAAGATGCCAGTCCCTCATTAAGCCACAGATCATTCCACCAGTTCATTGTAACCAGATTTCCAAACCACTTGAATAGAAAGAAAAAATATCTCAAAATCTCCTTGGACTGCTCTTCTCATTTTGCAGGTTAAATACACATACTTATGCTGAAGTAACTTTATTTAATGTGCATATGTAAATTGAATTAAATGCTGGATATTCCTTCAAATAGTGAAAATTCAGTAAAAAAATACAAACCTTGAAAAAAGACAAAAGTTCAGGGCAATTATTTTTAAATTGCTTCATCTACAATTGCATACCAAGTGTGGATCTCAGTGTTTTCTGTCATTCTTTAAGAACATTTCATTTCAAATGCTTCTTAATATAATTTAAATATCTAAAATATCCTCAGGCCATAATTAAAAGTGGGGCATTTATCATGCAATTACGAAAACATTCTTCCATGTTGTTACCAAAATGAAGTTGTCAGAGGAACGGTAAACATTACTTGGGAAAAAAAGCATTTCCAAAAACTGCAAGTCCCTATCCTGGCAAGTATAAAACTTCCACAACAGATGCTGCATACTTATAGTTGGTAGTTCATATTTAACAAAAACTAATCACTTGTGGACTTATATTTCATTTGTTAATTCTTAAAAACTCGAGCCACAACTTTATTTTAAAATAGTTTAGTAAAGTACTGACATTTATTTTATGGATCTACAATAAAAACACTCTGCTCATCTGAAGGTCTGGAAAATTACATACCCTGTCAGAAAGGCATGTAAGTGCACTATCCAAGTGCGCTCTCTTGTTAGCTTTGTTGACTAAGTGCAAAGAGTTGTTCTGGCAAATAACAGTAAATTAAACATAGTCAATAAGGAAGTTAAACTGCATTATCATTCCAAATCAAGTAAAAGATCTGGTTAGAGCATAAAAGGTATTCATGTTGATTTTGTTCTATCATACCATAGGCTGTTTCTTACACTGCCACTATAAAAATATACTGATGAACTCCAGTAATTCTCCCATCAAAGTAGTAAGTATACTGTATAGAGAGAGTAGTGTTATCCCTACATCCCTAGAATGTCTTCTAGCATGGTATTCAAGTACTGTGTAAGAAAAAAAAATAAGTAGCCCATTAACAGTTTTGTATCAATGAGTCCTGTGCAATGTGTGCAGTCTGTAATATGACAGAACAGCAGAACATTGATCAAATAGGCTTTCAGTGCTACAGTGCTCGCACCCCCTACTGTCTAGTAATAACTTTGATTCTACTAATCAGTGACTGCATCATTAGCAACTGGAAGGAAATAACGTCATAGACAAATAAATGTACAGAATTTTTACCACATGCCTGGTGTCCTAGCTCATGTGACACAATTAAGGCAATCATTGCCTTTCTGCTTATGAATTTATCTCTTGGGAGGTACATCAATGATGATTCTTGGAAAGTCAATAGCCCCCAGTTTTCCATACCACCTGCTCCAAACTCAGGCAGTGCAACCAGATCTAAATTGGTTCAAACAGACAAAAAACAACAAACAAAACAAACAAACAAACAAAAACTTTAACTCTTTCAAAATAAAATTATCACATGTTTTTAGTTCTCACTTTTGTTCTGTGTCCATTTAAACGATCCTACATAGTAGTGGTTCTTTGTGGTATCATCTCAAAGTTTGCCAGTGGTCTCCAAAATTTCTTCTTGTCAGATATTTCACCTATGATTGCCATTCTTTCAGGAAGCCACATAATAAATTCAAGCAAATCCAAGATCTGTAGTTTATCTTGTATATACAAATGTTATGAGTGAAAATGAAGGCTAGGAGAGAATGGCTGCCAGAAATCTTCTGTGAGTTTCTCCCATGTTTGGGTAACATTATACTTACATTTTCTTCAGCCTAGCAACTGATAAAAAAATCTTGTTCTTTCAGCTGTGTAAGTAGAGGTATCCTTTCTACTCCTATCTGAAAGGCACCTTAGAAGAGATGATTCTTTTTGTTTACACATCATGACTGTTATCTCTGTACTGCCCTTCTGCCTTATGCACAGGAAACAGTTTTCCTGTTCAAATGTGAGAGCTGGACAAAACATCAGGGTGTCAAAGGAAGAGACTAGACTGGTTAAACAGTTTGAACTCAGCAGCAAAAATCAAAATTTGGAAAAAGGATACAGAGCATTTACAAGTAGACACAAGCTTGTGTTCCACTTCAGGGGGCCATGAGAAAGCTCCAGTCCAAAGTCAGGCAATTAATGTAAGCATGGTACTGAACCCCAGCACAACCAGGCTGTATCTCAGTAGGGCTTATTGTCTCAAGTTTACAGCAAAGTATTTCACTTTTGGTGAGGCAGCCCTTATGCAGCCAGCTTGGGGCAAGAGAGCTCCCTTATAACTGCATTAAAATCAGGTGAAAACAAACGCTAAAATAGTCCTGATTTTAAATGTGTTTATTCTTAATTTCACATTTTGAGTTTGCAATAGAAATCTCTAGCATTTACAAGGAGCTACTCTTGGTTGATGTAATCTTAATGATTTTTGAGCAAAACCTCAAAGAAAGACACTGGGAAATTCAGTGGGATTGTAGTGGTATTACAGCCTTCTGCAAAACTGAAATCCTCTCTAACAGGAAGTCTACAATATCGTTCTTCTACTTCAGTTTTGTAGTACTTTTATATTAATGAATTTGTGTTGCTAAACAGAACATAAGCATGAAACAGAATAACCTACAGCCCTTGAGTAGCTTATATAACTACTAAGATAAGAAAATTTAGAGTGAAGACTGCATGTATTATATTTTCCTTAAGAAAAGTAGTAGCAAATTATTAGAAATACGCTGGGAGATAATACATTCACATAGATTAACATTTATTTCTTTCTAATGCCAAAATACAGACTTGACAAATCAGCAAATTATCCAGTCAAGAAAAGAGGGAAATTCTTTCCCCTCAGTCCTGCAATCTGCTAAAATCATGGGCAGGTCCAAAACTCATTTTAAATAGGAACTGCTTTCTGTGCTCTCAATGGTCTCCTTATATGTATAAAAGAGCCCATTTCCCCATAATACTCATGATGAAACCCTTGGGATCCAAGTGCAAGTAGCAAACAAACTGTACAGTGAAACCTTAGGATGGCATCCTTCTTTCTTGACTGATGCTTGACTTAACTAACTTACCTGCTGTCCATTTTAAGTAGAAACAATGTTTTCCTGCAGGAGTCTTTTTTTTCTGGGGAGGAATGTGCAGGAGGAACATACACCCAGCTTACAGGTAAGACAGGAACATACTGAAGAAAAGCAAGGAATGCTTTGGGAGGACACAGGTTACAGCAAGCGTGGATTTACTAGGAGGACATAGGAGCTACAACATCCTTGCATGTTATGGTCTATGCATCCCAGAAACAGACACATGACTGAAATACTCTTTAGAGAGGAGTTTTCCCAGCTGCACCTTTATTAGGAAATTATGCTTTCAAAGAATGAGTGGGATGCAAAAGTAAGAGTGCTGAGTTACAGAATAATAACAGCCATGATGCAGAAAGGAGAATTCAGTGAGTGGAAGTTTAGGTGGTGTATTCAATGGTAAGCTGTAAAAGAATGTGGCAAGTTGTAAAAGGAGAACACTGTGAAAGAACTCACAGCTTCCTTGAATGTTATACCATCAACAGCCATTTCTGGTCTATTTCAGAAAATAAGTCATCTCACCTGTCTTTGGCAAGGGGTAGCTGATGTTAAGTAGGTCTTCCAGAAATGAAAATACTGGGCCGGTAATATTTAAAGCATAGTCAAGATACCCATTTTTAATTGCCTCTTTCCTAGCCCAAATACGTATCTGCAATAAAATGAGGAAGAGTTCTTTTAAACAACCCTCATATTTTCATTTTCTTTGTTTCTCTTTTGTGAATCTTTTTTGGAGTCTTTGTCTGTTCACACCAAACCATGCAATGAAGCTTTTAATTAATAAAAAAAATCAAAGTTGTGATGGACGTAACAAAATGTGTCACAGAGCCTGATCCTTCTAAAATCTAGGAGAGTTCCACTACTTCAAAGGGTTGAATACATTGCTGGAACAAACAAACTCACAGTTTTTCTTTTATTAAGTGGCAAATGCTTTAAAAAAATGTAGACTCATTCATCATAAGCCAATGTATTCCAGCCAGCAAGGCTGGGGGACAAGGTTTCCTTTTTAGCTCAGCTGATGAGATAGAAATGGATTTCCAAAGAGTATTTGCAGTACAAACATACACATCTCTCCTCTTCAACTTTCTGACAGCCTGAAACAGACCACTGGCCTTCCCCTTTGCTGGGGAGAGATGACATCTGATCAGAGAACATCAGTACCTCTGAGAAACAGAAACTGCAGCAGCAAGCAAAGTTTTCCCCTCCGGTGCCCTTTTGTTTTGTCATGGTACTTCAAAGGGCAGCTGCTTACTCAGGAGTGCTGGAGTAGGCTGAGAAAAAGTTCATGTCTCCATCATGTGTCTCTGAATGACAGACACCCTCCAGGTGCCTAGAAGCTCAAAACCTCAACATTTCTTGCATCTAAATGCAATACATGGTTTCACAAGAAGCTGCACAGCCAAACCCTAAGAGCACAGTCGGGAAGCATTGAGATTTAATTTGTAAGGGAAAAAAAATATTAAGCGTATTCAGCCAACAGAGTGTCCTCAGCCTCTGAGGTCCTCCTTTCAACCAAGGCTTTAGAGGAGATTTAAACCCCAGATCACTTCATATTGCAAAACTTAAACTCAACTACCATCTTAAAATCCTAATTCTAGTGTGAGCTTTGAGTTATAATGCCCCTGTTTCAGGTTATAAATTACTTGCCAGAAATGTCAAAATAGGTACAATGAACATACTCACAAAAATACTGTAGAGGCATAAGTATCTCTGTCTAAAAAGAAGGAGTGAAATACTGTTCCACTCTAGCTCACAGAACAAAGATGGTGCCTCTTTCCTCTGGGAAAAAAGCTTGTTTGAATGTCTGCTTTGCTGACTACTGTCAGTACACACTAGCCCAAGAAAAAGGCACCACAGTCATAGCTGTAAGCATCCAACATGTTCAGCACAGAAGGTATGACATACCAAGTCCAACCTTCACTTTAAAAAAAAGCCAATACTGTGCTTCTTAGGGGACCTGTGCACTGTCCTCTTACGTTTCCCCACCTGCCCTCAGAGGATTACAGTGAAGTAACTATGCAGTGCTCTCATTTATTAAGGAGATCAAGTAAATGCTACCTTTAATAGCTTTATACTTGAATTTAGTATTTATTTTAGAGGAACTTGATACATCCTTTCCCTGGTAACTTTGAGTAAAAGAAGGAAAGAGAAAAAACTGGTGCCAATGCAGTATTTGTTTTTACAGCTTCTCTCAAGAAGCTTTGGCCACTTTACTGTAAGAGCAAAACTGAATACTCACAGATGAAGAAGCTTCAAACACAAAAGAGTGACTTTTGGAGCCTAAAATGCAACCACTACAGAATAAAAGGTTAAAATACTAATATACAAAATGCTTGGAGCACAGTATTAGTCTGTTGATGTCATGGTGCTGGTCTTCGAAGGTACTGAATATTAGTGGCTTGTCACATCAGTAGAAATGGATATTTTTTAGAACTAAGACAGCTAAGAAAATAAGAAGACACTGAATTACAACCAGTACTTTCAGCAGAGTAGCTGTTCCTGAATTTTAACATACGTACTTGTGCAGTTGTATGCAATGAACAGGACAAGACAACAAACTAATTGTCCTAAAGGAAAGCTTTCTGCAGAAATATCCCCAGGAAAAATGTTAACAGTTTTGCCACACAAGCAAATAGTTTTGGAATGGAAAACAGAGTTAATGTCTGTGGTATCTTCTGAAGCACATGATGCATCGTGAGGCCAACTTCTATTGTAAACTGCTATAATGTGTTATGCAGCCTCATATTTACCTCATTTCCCCTCTCGGTTCTGGTGACATAATCAAAATCACAAATCACAAAAGCAGTCAAGTAAGTTGACATTTTCAGTGAAGTGTTAAATGTGGTAACAGTCCACAGACTTCCATTTTCATCCTTCATTTCAGATATATCTAGAAAAAAAATCAAAGAAATATTCAAACCAATGCTTGACCATAATAAAAAAGGAATTTTATGTTTTCTGCATGTTCTTTTTACCCCTGTCTTCAATATGCTGTATTCCTGCACTAACTTTGTATGTTTGTGGTAGAAGGAAAACAGCCAGACTTGTTTCTGCCGACACATATCAGAATTGTGACTGTCCATGCAAACACCAAAAATCCACTATTGAGCTTCTTAACTGAAGTCTTGGAAGGATATCAGACTGTGTCAGTTACAAGATGTGAGCAAGCTGTGGACAATTTATGCCATGCTGTATATCTGTATACAATCTATTGTAATTCAAATATAGATCATGTGTGCCTAAGAATTATTAAATCAGACATCTTCCTTCTACATAAGAGGGATATGGACAGCATTCTCAGGGGTAGAAAATCCTTCCAGCAATTCTCACAGGGATCCCATCTATATTCCCTAGTTACTTATTTTCCATACAAATCTCTTAAAACTTACTTTTATTGCTCAAAATTATTTAGGTTAAAGATTCATGGCATTGAACTTCAGAAAAAGATCTTTTAGTAAGGAGGCAAGAAAACCAACAGATTTCTGCAGGAATAATAATGTAGAGAATTTGTTTGGAATCTTATACTCCACAGACATCCCATATGAGATCCCAACAAGCGACAGGAGGAGCACATCCAGAGCTTTATAGTCCTCTTGTTCTTATTGTTTACATACACAGGACTCTCTAGTGTCTCTGCTTGGTACAACAACTTTTTGTACAGTGTAAATATGTCTTAAAATCTATTTAGAATTAAGGGAATCTCTTGATGTCACAAATACAGGCCTTGCATACTTGGGACTGCCATTTTGCCTTAGAAAGGTATCACACAGGAAGACACACTGACTAAGCAGTAAATACCAGGAATCAAACTCTATGCAGCCTGCAGCAGCCAGAGGAGAGCACATCACAACTGGCAAAACTGACAGAACTATTGCTGTTTGAGACATTAGCTATGAATAACAGTGTCCAAATTTTTTAGTTCATAGACACAGATTTTCTGTGCCTTTTGAAGGCATTAGCACATGGACAATGTGTTGAATCAGATGACATAGTCTGCTCAGGTAAATTGCATCCTTTTTAAAAGTAATTTAGAGGGAAAAAATGTAAGACAACTTCCTGATTACCTACCAATAGCAGGCATGTTGGAAAGAGCCACATAGCTTGGGTCATGGACAATTCTGATATTAAATACTGACTTCATGGCAGGCTCATCAAAACATGGATAAACTCTCCTGGCATATGCTGGTTCCATTTGGGAGGCAATGAGCAGACTGTAATGAAAATACAAGTAAGATTAATCCAGCATGCTATCACATTAAGGCAACAAATNTCATGTAGATACGTAGATTTGCAAAAGGCTTGGCTGTTATTTAAAGCCATGGCTAAATCTCTGTGCCCAACAGCCAGAGCAATTTGGATGCTCGGAGAGAAAAGCAGTCTTTTTTAATTAGGTTTTTTTTGTTGTTTATTTTTTTTCCTCATAGACCTTTTCCACACATCATATTTTAAATATCTGAGCTTTTCAACTTTGTTTATAAGACAGTCTTGCATACAGCTGACCAGCACTCCAGATGTAGAATATCCAACTTTAATATCATATTTAAAATGTCTCTGTACATCTGCTCCTTCTCTAATACATGCAGTCTTATTAATTAATTAATGGTATATTTTAATAAAAAATAGTAGTAACTGTTAGTTAACTCTGCACGCATAGACTTGCACCCACAGGGAAGAACCACTGTGAAAACAGCACCAGAGCTGTCCCCATGCACTGGCAAGACCAGAATGATATTCTAAAGGATACTTTCCTACCTTATGCTAAGGAGCTTTTTCTTAATTGGGGCAGATCTCTGTGGCACACTGTGATGGATGTACCCCTCCTGTCTGATATTCAGCAAGTAGGTCTAACTGAAGTTACTCCTACTGCATGAGGCTGCCAGCATGAATTCAGCAGCAAACCCAAAACCACAGATTTGGATGGAGAATGGACTGCTAACAGGAAGAAACTGAATTGGCAGCAGAAACACTGACTACAAATCGACCCCTTTACACTGTAAATACCCACAGCTATCAGTTGAACTATCAGTTGAGCTCACTCTCCACAGCACCTCCCTACAGAGCAGTGATCTCCCACAAGGATGTATGCCTCTCAAGGTTACCCTTGAGGCTGAAACACTCCTTATCTGACACCAGACATTGATGAGTTGGTGACATTTTTGCATGCATGTAACATTTAAGATTTGTGCAGGAAACTTACACAACAATCTTTGTATTCTTTAGTGTAGAGCACTGACTACCAATCCATCTGTACACCTAAACTGACAGATTAGAACTCAATAAGCTACTTGGACAGCTCTGTCAGCCAAGTAGTAGCAAGCATCTGGACACATGGCATAATCTCCTGTTTCAGTGACCTCAGCACTAACATAGGGCAAAAATTTTCAGCTGTAGTTGAGGTGTCCCCTAACTGAATTGACAAATGCTTATTCTTAGCACTGAGACATCCCGAACAAGCCAGGAGCCATCAAGGCAGCATCCATACATTAAATACTGTATTAATGAGTCAGACCTGTGCTACACAGTAGAGTAACAAATCAGATCGACCCTACAAGCACTGCATCACTGAGACTGATTGCAAATTGTAGCACTGAACCATGTCCAAAAGTTGTTTCAGGATACCTTTTTCTCGCTAACTGAAATTAATGGATCAGCTTTCCATTGATATTTGCTTTTACTTGATCACTTTGCAAAACCTGCATTGTGTGTGATTTGACCCAAGGTACTGAGTCATTAGCTTCCTGCATTCATTGGCAAAAATCAGAAGTGCTTTCCACCGAGGTCTTAAGGCTAGGGCCCTTTTCTGTTGAAAGGTGTTCAGCTGCTGACATTTTTAGTAGCTGTGCTATCTAACTCTGCTCAAAGTTGATCAAATCAACCCGGTGCTGAAAGCGTCATTGGCTCATCTGCACTGTGTCATCCACATTGCTGATGCTGGGAAACTGAGTTATTATCAACAGGATGACTATGTAAAAGCACTGTATTCTCAAAACATGGTACCTTTTGCACTTAACAGACATACTGATGCTGCACTGTAACATAATCTATGACAAAAGCTCCCATGTTGAACACACATTGATGTACAGTGACTGTTGTGACTACACTGCCTACTTTGAAGTGAGGAATGGCCTGAGAAAGAGCAGCACATTGTATTTAACTTCTTGAGTGTCAGTACAGGAAGATACACTTTATGGACCTGATTCCCAGCAGAGTCAAATCTGTGCTGTGAATTCCCCTACACCAGTGCAATCACTGCCTCTGGATGCTCTGTACCAGCAGCGACTGACACAGACACTTGGCAAATTTGCCCACACGAAATTCTTGTTCAAGAATACAAAATAGCATATATTGGGCAAAAGCACTGTGATAAAAAAAAGTATGAAGACAGATTGGTTTTTTGAGCAGGACTCCAAATAAAAAAGAAAAATGGGAATGTTTCATGCATGTTACACAAATGACTGGGGTTTCAAACACACATTGCCTCATATCATTTGTCAGAATGGATCATAATTGGGGCTTTTTTTTCTTGTGGGTTGGTTTGTTTGGGTTTTTTCAAGATGAAGATATTAGCATGAACTGAATTACTAGCAATACTAGCAAATTTTTTTACACACTACAGTATTATCACAAAACTAATTACCTGAAAGAAAATCCATTTTTTAAAAAAGCTTTACAATGCCGAAGAATAAAAATAAATTCCTCCATTAAGCCTACAGTTTTGCACATAGATCTCATTTTCTTTTTTGTAAGCATCGTATCATTCCTTCTTCCCTTAGGAAAACAAAATCAAATCCACAATACTTTTAAATAATGAGAAATAAAAAGATAACAGGATCTTTTAGCCTAAATATTAGATGATTTGTACTATATACTTTTGTTTGTTTCAGTTTGTGTCTGAAAAAAAAGAAAAGGAAAATTATGAATACATTCTGCATAGTACATGAATACCTAGTGGATGATGTTTCACCTGATTAATAGACCATGATAAGTGTAGATGAAAAGTTTTACTTGACGCAAAAAAAGGAGGCATTCTAAAAGTGCCTTCTCATAAATTATTTGTAATACTTATAGCATAATGGGTATTTCTGTTAACATCTGTTATATTTGATTTCTTCCACTTTAAAAACATGAGAGGATAAAACTGTAAAGTAAACCTTGAAGAGGCTAAAAACGAGGGAGTTTTACAGTGAGCAGAGTCTTGTCCCTGACACCCAGTCAGTTTTCCAGGTGAACAGCGCTCGGTACTAACATGCAGCCCAAGAAAACACCAAACCTGTTACTTGCACTAATTTCTGGCCCATCCGTTTGATCGTCTTACTCACAGACTCACAGAAAACAGAGCTAAGAAAAGCTTCAGATCCCCTGCTCTGAGGCCAAATTAACTATACCAGTGCTGTTCTAACCCCTTTACCCTCTAGTAATTGTGTTTGGGTACATTTTGGGATGCCTGGTAATACAGCCAAGTATTTTATAGAAGTTGCACAGGACACGTGCAGTGTGGCTGCCAAGAAAAGGAAAACATCCTAACAGCACTCACTGTGGAAATCAGGGATTGTTTGATGACAGCCAAACGACTTCTTGTGCAATAGCACCTGGAAAGTACAGCTGTCTAAAGCAGCCACTCATCCTATTCCATCATATTTCTGCACGTGGTCGGCGCCTCTAAACTCATGCCCAAATACACAGCCAAAATCCCAGGTTCTTGATAAAGACGGACTCCCCGCACATACAGGTTGAGGAGGTGAGGAGATGCCAGTGCTACACAGACGTGTGGGGCCGGGACGAAGATTCTGAGATAGACTGCTATTCCCAGGAATTGGGTTTAGGAATTGTCCGACTCCCGCGTTGCCAGTCAAAGGCACTGAAAGCAAGACCAGAAATTGCCCAGCCAGTGCTGCGGGTAAAGTCAGCTGCCGACGGAGAGCCAAGGCAGCCTGGCCGATGCTCTCTGGAAAGGAGAGCGACCATCCTGGGGCACAGACCGGAGTTTCTGGCACGCTATTTTGCAGCCTGCGATGTGCTCCCGCGGACGGGCTAGGAGCGGCCGCCTCTCCTGCCGTCCCGGGCAGAGCGCGGGTCCCCGCGGTGCCGCCCAGCTCTGTGCCAGCTCCATGCCAGCCCCCACAGCCACGCCACGCAGCCTCCACGCCACGGGCGGCCCCGACGCGGGGCCTTGGGAGCTCTGCTGCCCCCGGCGAAGGGACGCAGGGTCCCCGGGGCGGCCGTCGCCCCCTACCTGCTCCGTCCCTGGTCGGTGTAGTGGGTGAGGAAGAGCCCGACCAGGTCCTCCTCCAGCTGGCCCTGGAAGCCCAGCTGCAGGACGTAGCGGCTGCCGGCCCGCAGCCGGCCACGCAGCTCCAGCACGGCCACCTCGTCCTCCTCCTCCTGCCGCAGCCCCGCCACCTCCACGGCGTTGCCCGGCCGGGGCAGGGGCCCGCGCACGGCGGCCCCGCGGCTCCGCAGCCCTGCGCTGTGCAGCACCACCGTGTCCGTGTCCTGCCGGCACAGCACCGTG
>VWZD01011502.1:19037-47874 GCA_013396695.1 Sakesphorus luctuosus
GGGGCCGGGGGCGACGCCGCCTCCGGCCGGCAGCGGCCGTAGAGGGCGGCGAGCGCCAGCAGCGCCAGCAGAAGCGCCAGCAGCAGCGCGGCCCCCAGGGCGGCCGCCCTGTGCCCCACGTACAGCCCGGCGCCGTGGGCTCCCATCCTGCCGCTCTGCGCCCCGACGGCCCCGGCCGCCGCTACTTACGGGGCGGCGGCGCGGGGGAGTGAGCGCGCTCGAGGGCGGGACGCGCTGGGGGACGGAAGACTGGAGATGGGTTCTCCCCGTCCGGGAAAGCCTCTCCGCGGAGGGCTGCTGCTGCGGGGAGGGCGGCCCGGGAATACCAAGCGCCCGCGCGGGGAGCTGGGCGCGGCGGGCAGGGGCGACTCGGGAGCCGCCTGAGCCGGCGGAAGCCGCAGCCTGCCCTCGTTCCGACTGTCCCAGCAGCCTTGCAGGCGGAACGCGAAGGCTCTCCTAAGTCCCGAGATGCTGGACATAACCGGCAGCGCGGGAGGGAGGCGATGCTGGACAGGTGTTACTGGATGGCAAGGACCCCGTGGGGATGAGCGATAAGGGCGCTGCCCGGGCACGTGGCACTGCCGGGACGGACCGAACTGACCCGGGGCTCTCCCGGCCGCGGCTGAGCGCAGGGCGGCAGGTTGGGGCTGCAGAAAGCCCCGCTACCGAGTGCGGCCGTCGAGCCGGATAGGGTCTCGCCGCTCACTGGCCCGGAAAAGGGAAAAAAACCCCAAACCAACCCGAAAATATTCCAACGTTTTTCACCACTGTGGCAAGAGAAAGGGTGAGAAACTGCTTGAGGTGTGCAAAGTGTTGTGGTTAGAACGGATTGGCTCTTGAGGGAAATCTACATGTTAAAAAAATGAGTCTGAAAAATCTTTGGTACATAAAAGCACGACCCAAGTGAGTTTCTAATAATTAGTTCTCGTTCATAGCCTCACTTCCCTGCGTAGATGAGTTGAGGCTATAAATATCACTGTACTGTACATACCTAGTTAAGCCTGCTACAATCAATAGAATGTTCCTAGTTAAACACATATTTAAGTGTTTGCCAGCTGGGACTGGATTGCCAACCAAATTGCAAAACGAAACCTTTTTCACCTTGTAAAACTTGAATGTTGTTTTTTCTCCGTCGCAATTCCCTTTTTAAATCACGATGAGCCATGCAGAAGCAGAAGCCAGGAAGAGTGGCTCTTGTGTGGCATTGTCTTGGACACTTTGTAATCTGGATTACAAGCAGTCCCCTCAGTGCCTTTTTTTTTCTTTCACTTCCAACCCACAAACACACACCCCACAGACATTGTTTTGAACCCATGTGAATTTTCTTGGGCTTGTAATCTGCACAATATTGACCCTCAAATCAAAATAGCTGTTTGGAGATTTGAAAGGTTGGATTAGTTATTGCAGTCTGATTTGTCATCCAAGTTAAACCAAATTCACCTCAGCGACCCAGGTTACTACCTCTTCTGCTAATTTATTTGTTAATTGAGAGAGTTAATTTCCCCATTGTCCTGTACAGAATACAGTATACTTTTCCTCACATTAGGAGCAGGAGGGCTGGCTGCTACAGGTCTGAGCCACTGAACTCTGAGAATACGTCTTGTTCCAATAGAAGACTATAATGTGTTTTTTTCCTATCACTTGAGAGGTGGGGGGAATCCCCCCTGAGAACCTGTCCCACTGGTTTCCTCTCTCTCACTCTTCTTCCCTCATGTGCTGCCTGCCCCAGTGCCTTTGCTGCTGTTGCCCATTAGCTTCCCAATAGGCTGCCTTCTGTTTTTTAGAGGGTTTTCTTTTGTTTTGTTTTGTTTTTTGGTTTTGTCATTGTTGGTGGTGCTGTTGTTACTGTTTTTTTCCATGCAGTTTGACTTGCATGTTTCTATTTCTGTGCTTCTTTACTCATTTTGTTCTCATGCATCCTTGTCCTACCCACCCACACCCTGGGACCTTTTTCTGTTTCTCTGGTTCAGATCTCTGTACTCTTCCCACCTTTTCACCATCCTTGCACATGCCTTACATAACTTTACTCTTCATCTTGCACATCTGCAGCCCCTCCCTTTTCTCCTACCATGTTTTGCAACATCCATTGCATTGCTCTCCTATTAAGACTTTACAACAACCTCCAGCAGACTTCTTGGAGGTTGCTGGAGTGGCAGGCCTGAACTGACTGCCCCCCAAGTGTGACCTGCTCATGTCACTTAAAAGAATTCACAGAAAATACATTCAAGTGCTTAGGAGGGTATCTTTTTCCCTTTCATTGTCATTATAAATTTGGGAAAGTTTGTTGTGCTGGTCCATGGAAGCACTGACACATTAGGGAGATGTGATAGTTTTGTAGCTTCTGCAAATATTACAGTTCAACCCTTCTGCTGAATTTATTTGCAAAGTTAAGACATCTGAATTACATGCTCCTGGAGATGAAGATGCAAGAGGTCCTGGGCCAGGACAGACACCCTGGCCATAGCAAGTTAGGCACAGTTTTTTATTCAGGCCATAGCACAGATCAAATTTTGACCTTGGGCAGAAACCGGAGGCTTGAATTTAAGTCAGAAGAAGCTTCTGGTACACATCTGAAGGTAGAAACAAATCACCTGTTATAAAAGAAGGCAGACAGCTCATCTTGGTTCAGATGATGGGGATCTGTGCCATGCTTACTAGTTGTTCAAAGTCCTGTTGATGTCCACGAAACTTTGAACAACAGAAAAAGTTACCTGCGACAGCATGAGATCTGCTATACATTCAAGTGCAGTATGGAAACAGCAGTTCATATAGCAGCTGGCCAGGAAATTTGACATGGTATTTCAAATAGCAAGATATTGTACCAACCCTTCCCTAAAGTTTTCTCAGATTTTTCAGGTTAATGGTATGGCTTTCATAAAGAATATTTTTATATCATCATAAATCATACATATTGAACGCCAAGAAAAAGGAAAGTAATATGTTTAAGCAATGTGAAGTACTTTTAATGCTGAAAGATGATTCCCTAAATCACATATTAGTGATTTGTTCAATCCAATTTGAGAAGTTCTGAGTGATGGTATGTGTGGCAACTCCAGCATTCAGTCAAGGGCGATCAGCACTCCTGGAACTTTGTTTAGAAATGGTATAGAATTGTCAGTGGATATAAAGTTTACAAGTTGTCACAGCAGCAACTGAACATGGATCTATATTTGTATTGGCACGACTGTTCTACCTAGCCAGTACAGGGCAATACAGGAAAGCAATGTGAAGACTTCCAATTTAAAAGGGTCAAATTTGACCAAGCATTGGAATATCATCAAAAAACATCACACTGAAAACTCAGATTAATGGTTTAGACTGACATGTCATTGTGTGGTGGTCACTATGTGAGCAAATAAAGTGCTTTCATGATAGCAAGTTATGCTTGAAATGTTCCCACTATTGGTAATGATGTCTGATCTATAACTAAATACATATAAATTTACATATATATTTTTTCACCTGTGTTTAATTAAAATATATTCCTTGGTGTTTCAGACTACAGGCCACTGATAATCCTCTGTCTGGCAGACAAGAAAACCAAGCAAAATTATTTTTGTAAATTCTGTTCTGGTTAAATGGACCAGCTGACCGCCCTGTGCCAGGGCCTCATTGACTGCCTATGTGGAGCTATGTACCAATCCAATGGTTTGGATCCTCACAGCAAATGCTGGGTAGCAGCAACAGTTCTCACCACTGGAGAAAAGACAGCAGCTGGGGCAAAACAAAGCTATTTCTTTGGGTACTTCTACTTGTGGAGGACAGCAGAATAGTCTCTAATTGGTATGGGTAAAATCGAATACTGATTAATCATGAAACAAAATTACCAACATGTCCAGTGAGCAGAGTCATCCTCAGAGCTGCTGAAGACTCCCTCCAAAGAGCTGAGGATGGTCAAAGAAGTTAGAGAGGCTGCAGCCCTGTTTGAAGGTGTGGTACATGGGACAACCACCTCCCCCTTTGGGAGGGTCAGGAAAGCAACTCCAGGAAACAGGAGAAGATCCACAGAACAGTATGAAAAGTAACAAATAAGTAAGGACGTCAGACAAGAAAACCACTAACCAGAATATAAGCAGGTGATGACAATTAAGGAGGCTGCTTAAGTTTTCTAAGAAATTTTATTTTTCATAGCAGGCAGCTCTATGAATTGGCTTTGAAGCTGTAGCAGGTTGTCAACAGGACTGATGAACTAAGTCTTGCAACTGAGGACATGTGGGAAGGAAATATATCATATTTTTACCAGTTTGCTTGGCAAGAACAAAAAATTCCCAACACTCTAACATTGCACTCTTATTCAGAATGAAGGTTGGAAAGAAAATTTTTAAGGATTTAATAAGTAAAGGAGGAGTGTAGGCATTTGCACAACATGAAACTTTGTTCTAGACAGCATTTAACTTTTTCTGTTGTGAAATTAGATCTTTTCTGATTGTTACTGCACTTAAAACTATTTGAATATGTATTAACTTTTCTCCAGATATGCCAGCATTTTCAGGCTTGTGCCCAGTCAGGCTGCATGGAAGTGGTTAGAAGATTGGTATTGCTTAATATGATGAATGGTGACATTTTCAAAGTTGTTGATCCTCTTTATTTTGTGTTTTACAAGCTTTCAGATGTCCTGAGAGCTTCACTGAAATTACCCAGGAATGTAGTATCTGTCCCCTGAGTGCCTGTCATACTGAGATTTATCAGCTCTCTAGGAGGAATATCAAGTAAAACTTTGAAGAACTGATGTATGGACATACTGTAAACTTTTACTCACCCATGGAGTTGGACCAACAGAGTTGGATTAAGGACCCATGTGTTTTCTCTCATTTCATCTGCTTTTGTTGCAAATAGGGATTTTGGATGGTATGCAAAGCTAATATTGCAACAGCCAAGTACAGGAAATGCTTCACAGAGCTTACTTCAGCCCTAGAGAGGAGCTGAAAGGGAAATAAGCAGAACCTTAGTGTATCCAGCTCGTTGCTACAAGGACAATAGCAGAAGAGAAAGCAATGGCTGTTCCTGCTGGAAATAACCTCCTCATCTGAACAAGGCAGGTGCCAGCAAGCCCAGTGGTCCAGAGCAGTGGGCAATGCTCAGTTTTTGTCAGGACTTTTGAAGCCAGGGGAATGCAGTGCACTCCAACCACTGATGGGCATTCAGTCTGGGACGCCAGAAGAGAGAGGTCCAGGGCACCACAGCTATTGCAAAGTTAAGGATCCTCTGTACCAACTACTTTGCTTGACAGATCTTCTTCTTTAGGATCACCATACCTGTAAATCCCAACTTAATCTTTCTTGGGTCACTGTCCTAGGAAACTGCCTGCTTTTGCTGTGCTGGGAGTTAGCTCTGCAACAGAGCTTGATTTATGCACATCTACAGGAAGATCCACTGGCTCATCATCATCATCATCAAAAAAATAATTATATTTCACAGAGTGAAATACTATTTTAAGTTTGCCATCTTAACTTATAAACTTTTTGCCGTATTTTATGATGTGACAGATTTTTAAAAAATACTGAGAAATGAGGACAGTTGTTTCCTCACATCTTTTTTTCTTATTAAAATCTTCATTGAACCAGTTAGACGACTACCTGAAGACTACTGGTAATTCACATGCTGGCAGAGACCTTAACACCTGACATGAACAGATTTAAAGCTTACAGGTTGTCTTTATCCCTAGATTCTGAGTATCATATTCAGAAAACACTTCCCAGTTCTTCACTGGTCCAAAAAACCTGTGCTTCACTGCAGAATGTGGCTAGATGTCAACTTGTGATCAAATTGGCCAGAACTCTGTATATCCCTACAGACCCTAGACAGCCTGCTTCCCAGGGCCTCTCTCTGGACGGCCTTTGGCAGAAATGTACTAAGGTTTGAGCCTGATTTATTAACACAATAAAACAAGACTCCAGTTTAACTCTCTAGTATGTTGTTCTGGCATCTCAGAGCACAGTACCTGTTTAGAATTCTTATGCTGGTGCTGGTTGCAACCCCATTGCAGTTCCCCATTTCTACTTGCTAGCTTTGCTCTGACAAACCCTAAATATGATCTCATTTGATCTCCCAATGCTCTGATCCAACCAGACAATTAAAGGAAAAAGAGAAAAGAAAAAGAAAATCTTCTGAAGCCTATATGATTGGCTGGCAAAGAGTTTCAGTATTTTTGGCAAATCTCTGTACTTGGTAACATGCAACCTGTTCTCAAGAAACATGTATCATGGTCATAGAAATGTCTTAAAATACATGAATTACAAAACATAATTCATATATCTTTCAAGTGGATGGGAGGGAATAATTCATATATCTTTCATGACGAGGGAATGCATCCTGTGCTCTTGTACAAATCAATTTTCTATAAAGAAGGTGACACAGGATGGGATAGGGAAGTAGGACATCCCTACTCACAATAGGATAGGAATACATTTTTCACCCAAAAATGAGTGTGTGTAAAATAATAATGCTGCTGGCTACTATATTCTGTCTTTGGTACTGAAAAGAACATAACAGAATAAAGGGCATGGATAAGCCTCTGGATGGCTCCTTCTACTAATGAAAGAAGCCAAAGAAATGAACCAAAAACCTAAAACAAAAAAAAACCCAAACCAACCAAACAAAAAAGCCCAACACAGGACTTCTCTCCATTTGTCTGTGTTTGAAAAGGTACAGTTACAAAAGCCAGATTTTCTTGTAGGACTAATGATAAAGTAGATGCCTTTGAGGATAGCTCAGTCACAATAATAGGGTGGGGGAAATATTTCTGATCTTCCTTTTTTGTAGAATTGAATGGGACTGCAGGCTGATCCATACCACCAACTCCTAAATGTGCTGTGGTGGTTTTTGAGATAATATGGGAAAAGTCTTAGGAGAGCACAGTCAGGATGCACTTCTGAGAAAGATGGTGTCCTAGTTCAGCAGGTGGGACCAGTTGTCACTGTGTGGGGGTGATCAAAGCTGTGTATTCTACCCCCATCTACTCATTCCCAAGGTCAATGGCCCATTTGCAGCAGCTTCCCAGGGAGTCGTTAGCACCTCCACTCCCAGCCTGAGGNTGAAAGCAATTTCCCTTTGCGTCAGGGTATTTACTGTATAATTATTATTAATTTGTAGCTCTGACTTATAATCTTTCTTGTGTTGAGTTCATTTCTCCTGCTGGTTTACCTCTAAACTAGCACAGATGGCAACAGTGATATGAAAAACAGTGACAACTCCCAGCTGATGGCAAGGTGAGAAGAAACAGTAGGAAGCTACAAGGCCTAGAAGGCAAGAGGCTGTGCCACTGGTTTATTCAGAGGATAATTTCTGATTGATTGAAATCAAGCTGTGGGAATGCTACAGTTTTACTAGAAAGTAAGATGAGGAACTTGTGCCATTATGATCAATCTAAACCATGAAATCTCTGTGAGGGACATGTCATCAAATTCTTAATGTCTGCTACAGCAGAGTCTCCATGCCAAAAAAATACAACTGAGACATGACTGAAAATTAAGTCAAGGTCAACCACAGAGAGCTTGGGTGCACACAACTTAGGTTATTCATTTGTTCTGAAAACAGAGACAGACATCAGTACAGAAATGGGCTGCTAGCCACATTCTGCACTGAAATTAGCAGATCTAGCTTCAAGGTAAGAAAACAAGGAAGCATAGCAGGCAGATAAATAAAAACAAATACCAAGGAAAAAGCAAGGACATTCTGACAAAGCATTCAAAGCTTCAGGCTATGAGAAGCTCAATGCTGACATTGGGGAAGAGCTCAATTTTGCAGTGCCAGCCACTCAAAAGAAAAAGGGCTCGAGGATTCTTCCCTTCCTACCTGGCAAATATTTGGGATGATGGTGACTGGACCTCAGGCAGTGAGCCATTCAGACAGGTTTTAGAAAATTGTATTCTTGGATTTGGCATGGAGAAAGAGAAGCTGTTCTCATGTGTGTTGTCTACACCACATATGAGTATTATTTGTTAAATCATCAGCTAATGACTTCTGGAAATTTTATAATCCCCTCAGTTACTTAGAGAGAAAAATGCTTCTTGTATGTTTGATGAACTTTAGTCCTTAATACCCTTGTCCCCACAGTTGTCCCAAACTGTTAGTATTCATATCTTGAAGGAACTCTTTGGCTCACTATACTTCCTTTATTGCTCTGGTATCATATTGTCTCATATTGAGTCACCTTTAAATATCAGCATGTCACTAGATCTCACTTCTTTTTCAGGGATTCATCACACACCGCCCTTGTCCTTACAAAAGTCACAGCTGGTTCTGGAGGGATAACTGAACAGATCCTGTATTTCCTTACAGTTTGAGGAGACCACTTTCTGCCCCAAGAACATTGCTCTAATACCTAGATCTAGTAAAGTGTATGGCAACAGCAAGAAAATGGATAGAGGCCTTTCCAGGGGAGGATCCAGTGCTGTGACAAAAGAATGGCTCTTGCACAAGAACAATAATGGACAACAATAGGACATATGCACACATTTTCAGTTCTTGCCTCTAAGATTACGAATGGGTCTTAATTTTCTTTCTTGGGGTCACTTATGATAGGAATGAAGGAATTATGATCACAACTGCAATTTGAACCAGAATTTAAAACCTGAACACAAGATACATGTCCTGCCCCCTACAGAAGAGAAAAACCTCAAAGCCCAAGCAGATGTCCAACGTAACTGTAGCAGGATTATTAGGGGCTCACTTGCAAAAAAGAATTTTTAAGTAACTTTTATTCTAGGAACCTCATGGGAAGGTATTGGAAGCTTTTCAAGCCAGTTCAGCTCTTACTACTAAACCCACACCCATTTTACGCACATTCCAAATGATGTCCAGGATGACAGTCTATGCTCTGAGTGTTTCCTCTTCTGAAGTAACAGACCCTCCTGGTTTTGATTATCCCTTTCAAGTACCCCCTCAATCCATTAACTCATTTAATATTCCCTCAGTCCCTCATTGCATGACTTCTCTCACCATGTGCACAAAATAGTATATGTGCCAATAAAATGTGAACTCTGAAGTGTTCCCTCTGTAATAGAACAAAGTGTTCCCATTTCTTTTCAGCTGACTGCTGTTCCATACTCTCCTTCAGCAGATGGCACCTCAGAGGTTATAAACAGACACTTCTCAGGACAGGTTCTCAACCAAGGCGAAGCACAGTATAGCAAGTACATGCAATATCTTGAATTTATAGCTATCTTGAGCCTCAGTAGGGTATTTTTCCATAAATTAAGTAATTTCAAAATGCAGATTAATGAGTAACAAGAAAAGGGAAAGTACAAAAACATAGAATAATTTTGGCATGAATTGTGGAAGGCAAGAAAATAATTCCAGGGTTGTCAAAAAATGACACCAGCACTGGCCATCTGCTGCAGCAAATTTTTGGAAGCCAGCTGTGTAGAGTAACATTACACACATTTTGCAGATTCCCCTTTTGCTTTCTTTGCATCTTGACTAGACAGAGATAACATATTTCAAATTAAAGATGACACACAACATGTAATTGGGACACCCTTATTTTGCATGGATTACCTAAAAGCATATTCAGCAAATGTTTCTGCCAAGTATTGCAAAGGTGAAGTCTGAGATATCTCACCTATGTTGAACAAAGAGACCTTTCTTGCCTTACATTTATTTAGATACACGTATCCCATTTAGTCCATCTGATTAATTTCTAGTCTTTGCTGACAGGCAAGAACAGTGTGGATTCTGTAAAGATTGAAAAAGCACCAGTCAAACCCAATCATTTCAATTTCTATTCATCCCTTTTGTCCATTACTCTGCTCACTTTAGCATGTTGCTAACATGGAGTTAGGCACTGAGAGCTTGTTTTTAGTCAGACAGTTCGTTCAGAACTCTTCAAGGTCACCATTTGCTCCGTGTTCTCATGAGGAGATATTTGGGATTCACAAAACTCATAGGTGGACCTGAAGTATCATGATAACATGATGATCCAAAAGACATGATCTGTAAAACTCTGTTTTCATTTTTCTGGTTTTCTTTACTGGAAGGACACAGTATGGACTAGCCATTATAGATGTTTCTTGATCTCCCAAGATGGCTGACTTTGCAAAACATTAGTAACCTTTGACCCTATTGGCAGATCTGGTTCTATTCTCTCTCACTCTTATTCCCCTTTTTTTGTTGTTTGGGCTGTGAGTAGTTTCTTAAAGTTGAATACAAGCAAGAGTACATTAGGACCTCAACCTTTACAACTATCTGGCCAATTTAATTTCAAAATACATGAAAATCTCAAATGTTGAGCCCCATCATCTTGTCTGTATTTAGATTTGAGAAGTACAAAGGGCAAACTGCAGCTCTTGTATCAATGAGTTCTTTCTGCAAGTCTCTGGATCATAATCCCTGGCTGTTGCTGTCATAAGATACAGAGTGGGTTCAGACTAGTCAGGAAATGACTATAGACAGCAATGTGATTAATTTGGTGTTATATGAATGTACAGTATTTAACCACTGCTTCTCTGGGCCAGCAAGATGTTGTCAAATGTAAAATGCAACATCAAGCACAGTGGATAATAGGACAATACACCTTCCAAATAAAGAGCTGTCTAATTTTATCCCTTCCATTACCTCTTCAGTTGCAGCCTCTCCTGATATGTCTTCTTTCCCTTAATTGTTACCTTTAATTTCACACCAAATTACAGTAGTTTACTCCATTTTCAGTTTCTTTACTTCCTTCTGATCCCATTCTATACATTATGGGACTAATCCTATCACTACAGAACCTTTTACAACCATAAGTAGTTTTTCAAAGGAATATCAGGGGAAATATCCCAAACAAATTTGTTGAACCAAATGCAGCTATTCAGGACTCCATCTCAAAAACAGAACTACGGCATACATTCATTTTTTGAGGGGTTTATGTCTCAAACTGGGAACATTTTCAAAGCTTGTTAAAACAAATGTATTTATTAAAAAAATCACATGAGCCAATTCCCTGGCAGTTTGCAATTTTTGTTACACTGCTTAATCATTCTTTTCCTTCTCTCACATAACAGACGCTTCAGTTGCATGAACGTATTTTATTGTATCATAAAATGGCAGTCTGGAATTGCTTCAAATATCTTAATGATGCCTTGTTGTGGGTAGTATGTAGCAGAAATAACTAATTTGGAGTATATCTTAGGAATGATCTCAGTTCTCTTCTCAAACTCATAGTATCAACCCTAAATAAAGAGATGTGATCATAATAGGCAAGAGCTAAAGACTTCACCATGGGGAATGGTGAGTTCATTTTAATATCATGATCATCCTTCTGAAACTGCAAACAAGCTAACTTTTGCCCAGCAACTGTGTTTATTGTTATTGCCATCTCTGTTGCCATCAGAGAGAGTTGATTCAGACAGGTTCCCCACTACCCCAGAACATACAGCCCAATGAACTAACAATTGCTACCTCTGCATAGGGAAGATAGGGCCAAGACAGAAGTTCTCCTAGAGGAGACATCTTCTGCTTGCACAGCCATCAGCCTTCCTTGTATGAACTCTCATTACAGTGTTGTTAATATACTCAGTACTGAAGAGTTACTCAAAATTTTATCATCTAAGTATCTACCTAGCAGCAGTGAAATAATGATACTCCCCAGCAGAGTGAAGGAAACAGCAGACCACAGACACCAAAATGAGCCTGTTACCTCATGAACCATCAAACCTGTCAAATTCATACACCTCACATGTGGAAATCTGAGGGTACCCAGCAAGGCTGGTGTACTAGTTTGCCACACCAACACTTGCCATTGTCACATGACTGTTGTGCCAAATAAAGAAGCATACCTGGAACTAGCAGAAGGGGAAAGAGGTACTGTGTTGGGAACTGAGTGACAAATTTGGATTTGGAAACGAGTATGGGATGAAGGCAGCACAAAGTATGAATGTTATAGGTCAAAGGAAGGTATCCAGGTATCTCAAATTGAGGAATACCATAGATATTGCCAACTGAGATAGCATAAATTTCTGACAACCCCTTATCAAAAGTTTGGCATCACGCTGCTGTAAGTATATACACATTGTTACTTTCCTGCTGGCTGATACTGAAATAGATCTCATGATACCTTTACAAAATGCCACATCTTTTGCTCTCACTTTATTATTCAAAAGGAAAACATTGAGTGCAAAACACACAGCTGGTTCCAGGCATGTAGAGATTCTCTTTTTCTGTATTGTAAACACTGTCAGCGAGGTTTGCAATTGAGAAGAAAGATTCAGACAGGCAGCACAACAACATTAGCGGAATTTGTGTTAAAACACAGAATTCCAGGAATGGTCCCAATAGTCAGAGAACTGGAACAACAGAGTTCCAGCAGAAGGGATGGAAACAAAAGAGAGGAATTTATGAACATCTGTGCACTTACTTACATTATATGTTTTAAGGATTGTAGAAAGATTGATGCCTCAAAACCAAAAGAGAAGTTAGCAAAGGTCTGATGTTGCATCTTCTACACTAAAGGCTTCATGCAAACACACTCTTTTCTAATTCACCTATAAAGTCTTTGTGGTTGCTTCCAGAAGTATATAACCTCCTTTGTGTAAAATTGATTACAACAAAATTACTGTAGTATCAGAAAATTCACAAATAGAGCTAAGTAAGCACTGTACCACACAGAAAGGACCAGTCCCTACAACAGCTTCATTAATCAGATCTTGACTGTGTAATTTGCTGGAATCATCTGGTGAAACAAAGAAAAGCTGTGCTGCAGTCCAGCAAAATAGGTAAGTACCAAACAACCCAGCAACAGAGATTGTATGCAGCAAAATAATACTAGGGGTTTAAATCCAGCATGCTGGTATCACAGCTTTTTCTTTTTCTTTGTGGTTTGGTTTTTGTTTTGTTTTGAGGGGTTTTATTCTATTGTTTACTTATTCTTCGAGAGCCTCTCAAAACTGAGATGGCATGCTTAAGCCTGAATCCTTTTGCATACTGTAGACAAAAGTTCATGGGCACAATTGTTATTTAGCACACCTACCGAGGCAAGTCTTACTATACAGCAGTAGTGGAGTATGTGTATATCTTCACCAACAGAGGGAACATGAATTTCAGTGAAAAAATAAAAAAGCAGTTTTACTTTACTTTCAGTGAAGTAAAACATTGCAAAAGTATCAGACTGTATAATTTCAAAACTTATTTCATTTTGAAGTCTGTTTTTAATTGTTCATATTTCAATTTTACACAATCATATTACCTGTTTTAATATCAGTTATGAAACAATTAACAAATAAATACCTGAACATAATTTCCTAGCTCCTAACTCAGTAATTAATACTGAGTAAAATTTAATATCACCAAAATATCTACAGCAATTCTAATAAAAATAATTATGAACAGATATATATAATAATAACTTAAAATATACATACTATAAAAATAAGGAAAAAACTATCTACAAAGCTCTAAATTCAAAGTGAAGCATTTAGAGTTCAGCAAAGACCCTTCAGCTGAAGTGAAGTGCTGGAGTTTTTTCACGAGTTGGATTTATTGATGCAGCCAGCTCTCTGCTTTCTGGGGATATGATACACACATGCAAGAATGTCACTGAGTGACTTGTGGTACATTAGCAAATCTTCAGCTGTGTGGAAGGTGCAATTTCATCTTACATGTCTCTAGTGGCAGCACTGGTTTTAAAATTTCCTGTCCTATTTCAGTCTTGACTATTTATTCCTGCCTCCATGCAGCTGTTCACCCCCTCCTGTGCTGAGCCAAAGTTAGAGCAAAGGAAAAGAACATGAACGACTCTTCAATCCCTTAAAGAGGAAAAACAGAGAGGGGAAGGGAATACAGAAGGGAAGCAATGATGAAGTGTTAATTGTCCTCCTTCATTTAATGCATTATCTGCTTCTCCAAATTTCATGTAAATATTGTCAATGTCTGTGCAGTATCATTTTCTGAGTGACAATACAGGATGGTACTCTTCATACTTAAAATCTAGATCTTCAAGGGCTGACAAGCTAGGGCAAACCCCATGTTAGCATAACAAAACTGGATTCTTATCGCAAATACTGGGATAAAGCCAAATTACTGCAAGTGATACAATTTTGCCTTCTAAACTTTGTGTTTAGACTCTGTTAAATTAATGAATTGACATGCATGAAAGCTACACCCACTTCTAGGCAGCACTGGCTGAAGAAAGCACTTGTCTGTTGTAAAAACATTAAAACCATGAAAGTATCCTCAGAGGAGCAAATGGAAAAGGCACCAAACCAGCTTTTTCTCAACCACACAAATATTGCAGTTTCTTCTGAGCACAGAAAAGTCAGGAAAAAATACTGTCCCCCCAAAAACCTTTGAGGTTTTTGGCTGTAGGAATACCCCATATATTATCCTTGATTTTTATCCTATTTTATGCCCTTACAGACTGTACAATGAATCCTTCATGTCAAAGAGGTTTACATAGTCCTAAGATTTCTCAGGCAAAGGTAATAAGCTTTAAGAGCTCTCCTCAGACTCTTTCTCAACTGAAGAAACATAGCATAATGGACGGATGTTTATTTTTCAATTGAAGTCATTGTAAGATAAAAAAAACTTTATCCCAAAGCAGATGTAACAGAGAATGGAAAATGCAAACCATCTGCATGTGGAAAATGCAAAGGATTTATGGAATTGTTGGAAAGGCTTCTGCACAATGTATAGGCCATAGCAAGCTTTTGATCAAGAGACAGAATATACTGAAACATCACAGACTCTTTGCAAGCATAGTTAATAAAACAGAGCAGTCAGTGGAGACACAATGCTCACTTTGTTACTTGCTTGAAGACACTTGGTCCCAGACCTATTCATTTTAGTATTTTACCCCTTTAGCATTTATCGTCTTAGGCTTTTTAACAGAAAGAACTTTACCCTAGTCTTAGTTACATTTAAATAAACCAGCTGCATGCCCAAATTTCTCAGAAAGATTATACAGCATATACTGCCACAGAAGTATCCAAAGTGGTCCATCATTTGGCTCTCTACATATCAAATTGTTGTTGCTTAAAATCGACATCAGTCAATTTTTAAATAGGAAGACTTAGAAAACATTTGAAAACTGCTCCAGTAAAATGGATGATGTATTCATCAGGTTCATTCAGCTGTAGTATCAGGAAAACACGAAGTTTTTTGGGGTTCAGTGATCCCACAGTTAATTTATCCCAGTTTAACAAGTGACAGTAAGTGACTGTGGTCTTAGCAGTAGGACATTTTGCAGACAGGGCATCATGGGAATAGAGTCTTGGGGAGAAAATGTAGTCCAAGATTTACAATCTGTTATTGTTATTTAGTAACTAATTGTTATGGGTTTAGCCAGATGGGCCTAAATTTAGGCTTTAAAGTTCAGATTAAGCCTAGAATTGTCAGCTGACTTGAGCTGGGCTGGGCTAGCTAACAGCTGACTTCTTTTAGCCAATAATATTGTATTCCATACCATACTACATCATCTCAAAACAAGTAAAATCCAGTGTGTGGGAGGGGCTGGGGCTGTTGCTTCACAGCTGTCGTCCCAGCAAGACACACCGTGCCATCCCAGGAGGGATGGAGAGGTCCAAGCCCACAGCACTGGCTCACCATCATGTTATCTTAGGGAAGTAAAATGTTTGTTCTTAGTTCTTCTCTTTGCTTAAGTCTGTCTTTGGGGGATTGACTTCCTTAGAATGATTTGTAATTAGAATAGTAAAATCTGTGCTTACTGGAGAGTGGGGAGTTATTTCTTGTTATATATAACTTGTGTAAGTGTGTGTTCTATTGTAGTTTTCTTTCAATTTTCTCTTTTCTGTATAAATACATGTAGTTAGTTTCAGCATAAACCTAGTTTGAAGGGTTTTTTTCCCCTCTCCCTCTTCTTCCCTTTTCACTCTGTCTCGGACAGTTGGCAATTTGCCAGCTCAACCCAAGACACCAATAAAACCAAACACATCAAAACATAGTTAAGCTATACAGTTAGAGGGCACAGGACAGCAACTCTTTGCTAGCACAGAGGTCATGGAAAAGCAGGGATGCTGTTTGAGGATGTATTAGTATGCTCCAAGTTCTATAAAAAACTGAGAAGCAGCACAAGGTTGTTGTCTTGAATTACCCTTTCATGCTTCCTATACTGCACCTGTCCCTGTAACTCCTCTCAGGAGCCACTTTTTGTTTCCACTTTGTCTTGTGACTTATCTGTCTAACCCTTGCACTTTTTAATAGACTGCTAAAGCTGAATCCTCCCAAGTCAGGAGAAGGGAGGCATGAGACACTTCAGCACAAACAGGCAACACAGAATCTCAGACTTATGAATCATCTGGAAATGGGTCATTCATGAATGACAAAACCTAGGAGGAGACTACATAAAGGAGTACTGTCACGTTATGGTAAAATATCTCTGTTCTGAAGAGGATTTTATGACATGGACAGAGCCAGCCGCTGCCCTTCTCCAGGCAGGTAAGGCAAGGTAATAATGAGTAGAAAAAACAACTAGTAATTTTAGTAGCTAAGACCTACTAAAATTACTGAAAAATAATGAGTAGAAGCAACAACTAGAGATTACTGAAACTATGAACTGCTGAAGGAAAGAGAATAAAGCAGGGGGATGGAGGATTAGAAGAAAGCAATTAGGATTTTTCACTTGCACAGACAGTGAATCAAATAACTTAGTTAAAATTCTCTTCACATTAAATAGATAGATATTAAATTCTCCATAATTTTGAACTTCTTTGCTGACAGAGGAATGTACATATAAGTAACTTTGTCATCAAAAAAGTAAGCAAATGAATCAGAAATATATTTTATCTGTAACAGTGGTACCAGTAATGATTAAAAGTTATTTTGTGAGCTGTAAGAAAAGCATAATTTTGAATCTTTCAAGTTAGATATTTTTATATTTCCATAACATGGTATTTACTTGTACTGAATGACTTGTATCTTTAGATCCAGTTAAAATAGCCACTTCTTAAAGCATACAGTCTTGTGTCTTGAAATTTTAATATAAATGCATTAGTCACATGAAGACAGCTCTCCCAACAGATTAACATGAAAAGACCTCTTAAAAGTAATCAGGTAACAGCACTTACAGTGATGTGGATTATATAAAACACACAAGTCAAGTTTTAAATCCTAGCAAGAAATAGTAGAAAGGACTTAGAATGACCCATTATCTTCTATATGTGAGAAGCCATAGTGAAGATAAATTACAGCTAGTGGGAGGAAATAAATGCATACAGGACGTATTAGGATTAGTGTTCATGCAAAGGGTTAAAGCACTGATATCTTTTTCATCTGTAGATGAAGATCTCGTGATAATAACATATTCTCTGTGGTTATGCCATCACAACTCCCATAAACACAGTCTATTACAATTGTTTTTTAAAAATTACTTCATATACCAATGTTTATTTATTAGAACACAGTTGGCACAGTTGAGTGATACAAATAACACCTTCCAAACTCTAAATACATTTATCAAATTCTGAATAATAACTCTTCTGGGAAGTCAGACAGATTTGGTTACTCTATTAAACAGGGCAAAAATTTAGAGAAAAGGATTTGTAGAACTCAAATTTGTTCTTTATAAATCATATAATTAAGACTAAGAAACTAAGAAAGAGCAGACACTGAGCCCATTTACGAGTTTATAGATGAACCCTCCAGCTCATTGACATGAGGTGCCAGCCTTTTGTCTTTTATGCTAAACTTCATACCCATTGTCATTGAAAAACTCTACTGGATAACTCATTTGGTTTGGGGTTTTTTTTTGAGTTTCCATAGTACAATCATTACATGCTATTCAGATGTCTCAAATAGCTAATGCCATACCTGTATTAATGCTTTTTCAGTATCTCCTTCTCACTTTTGAATCTGTCGATCCATTTCAGCCTGCGTGACAAAACCAGTTGTCTAAAGATATTTAATTACCCAGATGTTGTGAATATACAGAGAAAGAAAATAGAATTCTTGCTGAGGGAACTGCCATCCTATCCCCTTTGGCACAGGGTGGCAGGCTGTCCATCCCATGTGTTTTGACTGTCCCCTCGGTGTGTGGCACTGCCTGGCTTATTAGCTCAATCTCAACTGGAGCTCATGTTTCCACCCTCACTGCAGACACAGGGGGTGGAAAAAGAGACAAGCCTATAGAGGCAAGTAGTGAATTAGAAATGCTGTGACCACAGGAAGATCTCAAGTTACTGAGACACATGTCTCATGGGATAGAGGAAGGGAAGCTGGCTTATTGAAGGGAGTGGTATTGGATAGCAGAGTGCACAGACTTGGAGGAGATCAGACTTCACTAATTCTGCTGATCATGGAATAACTTGTCTTCTTTACTGTTTTACTTGTCATGTTTCAGCAGGCATATGGAACATTGCTATTCTAATAGCATTTTCAGAACTGGTCAAATATGTAGGAACTACATTCTAATACAGGTCCTCTTCTTCTAGAGACTGAATTGTCATGAGGTACTGCTGCGTGAAAGTAATGCTTGGCTAAATGCTTGGATAAGAATGGGTAATCATTCCAGTTCCAAGAGACAACAAACATATCCAGCTGTGTAGAAAGTATGAGGCAAATACATTTACAAATCCCAAATAAGGAAGGCTTCAGCTAAAAAAAAAGTCCCTGTTGCAACATGTAATTGCATCCATATTCCTAAAAACTCCAAAAGAGATAATTTGTCATTTTAGGAGTCATTCATTTACATCTGTTTAACAGGAAAAACAGAGTATCATGCACCTGTCTGCATTCCTCTTGTAACTGGAATAAACTGGTTTATTCATACTAATTTAGGACTAGAAATACTAGTACACTTTTATCCCTCTCAAAATCCATATGACACTCCAACCAACCTACCTTTTTTTGCCTTCACAACTGTCAGTCAGCTTGGGAAGGTACCAAACCCCAAGCTAGGGTGCTTAGTGAAACCTGAAAAGCATCAGGAGCTCAGGGTATGCAGCATCTTTAGGAATCACCTGTTTTGGTGTAGTGGATGTTGGCCTCTTGCCACTGAGAGGTTAACAAGGGTATACTTGACCACATTATATGCTCAGGAAGACACATCCACCCAGACATTGGTTGCTAGGCTTTTTTCTTTTTTTGATGCTTAATCCTTGTTTCTTTCCTTCAGCATCTCTAGTGATTACCTTTCCATGCATTATCTTGCTTTGGTGGACAGACTCTCAAAAGCCTGGCTCCCCAAATTCACTGGAGAAGCTGGGCCATGAAATCCAGGTGGCTGAAAGGCATTCCAATCCTCTTTTCTTGTTTTAAATCATGTTTGACATTTTGTTTTTTCTGAACTCTGGAAGTTAATCCAAGTAAGTAGAAGATAGAGAGCTGCAATTCCTTATATTAAGGCAGAGCCAAATATTAGTTCATTTATCTGCACCTGGGTAGATTATAGGCAGGGATTTTAATTTCTGCAAAGAAAGAACTTTAATTTAGATTGCTGCTCTGAGAACTTTACTGTTCAAAAATAGAAACTGCTCCTAGAAAAAACACCAAAAGCAGAGGTCCAAAGCTGTTTCATGAACCTCAGCTTATGACAACAGCAGTTGGGTGTTCAAATGCCTTTTAAATATGGTCTTATGGACCTTCTTGTCTTTGCATACACAGCCATATTTTGAACCACTTAGGAATGTTATGATTTGTGGTTTGATAAGGTCTGTGGTTTCAAAAAAATGCTGAGCTTGCCACTGAGGTTGCCCTGGAGAGACAGACAGATTTATTTAGATCATTCTTTGCCATTCTTTGCTAATCTCTGCACTCTTCAGAGGAACTTGTGCAAACTGTAACATTTAAGAAGCTTCCAGAATTAGAGGTCCCAAAAGAATACTAAAGAGAACAAAAATGCATGGAGCAACACTGGCAAATTTGACCACAGGGTTCAGCTCCTCATCCTACTTTTGAGACCCTTCATGAAACTTGCCTAACCCCTTAGTCCAGTTAAATAAAGTTACCATGTCTTCACAGAAAGATCTAGCTTTCAGTCACCACTGCTCCTGTCACAGTCCTATGCACTGAGGTGCAAGAATGTCAAGGAGGCTGGTTTGATCAGTACTGCTCAGTCTTAGAAAAGTAAATTGCAGGTTTATTGGTTTCTTTCCCAACATGCAGCTATACAGACTGTGACTTCCAGTGACTGTGAGTGGAGCCCCAAACGGTCTGCACTGCTGAAAAGTTCAGCTCTGTATTTTGTTAAAACTAGAGTGATATATTTGAAACACACCTTGTCTGTGGTCAGTGCTCTGGATTTCCAGATCCCACCATTTCTTGGTACCAAGGACTATAGAAGAAAAAAACTGCAGATCATATAAATTGGCAAAATCTGGCTTGTAACCTCTCCCTGAAACCTTCATAACTTAAATTAGTTTGGAGGGATATGAAGAATTATGTAAAGATAGGTTTTATGTAAACAAATAATGGTAACTATAAACACAAGCACCTTTCCTCCTATCTAACATTAACTGCCACCTGAAATAATCTTCTCTACCTTTTGAAAATATTAATTTTTGCTACTGTATTATACAGAAAATAAAAATGTTCCACTTCTATTAGTTTGAGATATTACATACTGAAAAAAAATCTTCTATAGTGGTTTAAATACCAGATAGATGAATGTGTTGGACATTGCATGTTTCAAACAGAGAAAAACCATGCAAATTAAGTGAAGGTCAAATTTCTTGTGGTTGAACCCATGAAGTAAACACAGAATATGTTTTGTTTGTTTGGATCTTGGGGGAACAAACTGTTTTTATGGTGGAGTAGTCATATTACACTACAGCAAGCACTGTAATGTATTGCATTTCAAAATCACATATTTATAAAATAGGGTATGTACTGACATCAACATAATCAGTCTCAATCACAATCACAAAAGTTGGAATTCTGAACAGTGAAAACTTGAAAAAATGCCCCTTTATTTTCTAAATGCTAACATACAAAGGAGGATAAAATCCTTCACTAGAGGCTTCACATTAGGATCTAATAGTGAAAAATTGTTTATCATACATGACTTTTTTATAGTAGCCTGATTCAGACTATCATTCAAAATGGCTACACTTGAAACACCCTGTCTTATTAAACTCCACTAATCTTTTCATGATCCAGGTCTTAATGATGCAGTATTTTACCTTAATTCCCACACTTGTGTTTCATTAGGAAAATGTATGATAAAAATGAGCATTATAAGTCATCTTTAGTGAATATGACTTGGCAGGTATTTTCTAAATTTTACTAGTAAAATTCAGGAAGATGACAGCAAGACAACTACAGCTCAGAGGCAGTTAAGAAGAGTGCCTGGAAACTTTTCCAACTTTGAAAATTGTTCCTGTTTTCCTTCAGGGAGAAACACTAGATTTTTCAAGAGTTCCTGTAAAGAAACAGGGAGTGAGAAGTACAGAGTAGAGAATAACATTGTGTTTTTAGAACTTCTGTTTGACTGCAGAGCATGAGCTGTCCATGCACCAGTGCTGTTTTGGTCGTCCCTTTGGTGCAGAGAAACCATCAGCAAAAATTCCTGTCAACTCGAATTCACTCATTAACAGTTCTGGTCACAACTAACCACCATTTTACAAAACTGTTATTTTGCAAAATTCATAATCTGCTGAATTGAGGCCTCTCTCCCCAGATAAACAAGCTGCTCTGTGTTGATTTACAAGTGGTTACATTTGGTAATTACTGTATGGTAGTGACATTTCTAGATAAACAGTGATGTTGAGCATAAAAGTACTGGCCTCTGTTTGTGATCCACTGAAACACGAGATGCATCTCAATATTCCTAAAGGAGGAGTAAGTTAAGCTGATCAGTTTTAGAGATACAAATAAACACAGTGTGTTTCTAATTACATCAGTGAGTCACAGTAGAGTGTAGGTTGATAGTTTTGTATGCCTGAAGTCCTACAACTTCTTCAAAAAACAGTTTCTTGTTGTTCTTCCCTTCCCCAAACACAGTCGATCACATAGTAGCATGAGTTGATCATCACAGCTGGGATAGTTCAGATCACAGTCCTTAATGTCCCTTCCATGAGGACACTTATATTGTCACTACAGAGCACTATGCAAGGGAGTAACAGAGTCTTTGCTGGTTGTGCCAAGGGGTATGACTGCTTGACTGCAGCAGAGCTTACTTAACAAGTGTATTTCTACACAAGTAGATCTGAAAACACCCATCACACCTGCTCAGACCACCTCAAAAACATTTAAAAATCTACTTTTCAAGACCAGTCTCATAATAAGAGACAGACAAGAGAACACAGTTAAACAAACCCCAAATTTCAAATCACAAACCCCTGGGATGTAAGTATAATGGTCTTCACAACCTATTATGGATTTTTTTTTTGCATTCTATTACTTCTTTATTAGGAGCATATGATTTTTCAGACTGGAAGTGCACTTTAGACAGCTAAAACTCTAACTTTCTGACTGCTTTACTTTTATAAAATTCTGTTCACTAAAAAATACAGGAAAGAGAAGTTACCTAAATTAGAAGTTTTGTGTTTTGTATTTTTTTTTGCTGGGGGTGGGTTGCTGTTTTAAGCTGCAGAGAAACAATAATAAATTAATTATAACAGTTGCAATTATTCCTCAGTCACCATGTAATGGTACCCTCTGTGTACACTGTAAGGCTCAACAATGTAAGGCTATGATTTATTCATCTTGGACAAAGTACCTTTTCATGATTACAAAGAGTTTAGAGAAGTAATAGAAGAGTAAGTACTGTAATCTATCTATCTATCTGTCTGTCTATCTATCTATCCATCTATCCATCTATCTATCTATCTATCTATCTATCTATCTATCTATCTATCTATCTATCTATCTATCTATTCTCCCTCTTGAGCCTACACCTGCCCACTTAAAAACAACTCAGAAGTGTCACAAGTTCACAAGTTAATGAATTTCCAGTATATACTGGACACCATTTTCCCCCATTAGCATCAGCAGTAACTGCTAGAGCCCTTCCTTGATTCACATTCCTCTCTCTGCTAGTCCCTTCACGCAAGCAATTCCACAACCAGAAAGGCACACTTAACTGGAAGTTTATACTGAAACAATGCACCAATAAAAACAACACAGCTTCTACATATTCACTCCAAGACTAAGAAGCTTTATAGCTCTCATGTGGATCTGTATACTTTGCCAAATATATTAGCATAACTCATGCAAACTCTCTAACATGCAGAAAAATGATTTTACTCTGTGACAATCACTGTGTTCACAAAATAGAATAAATGAGTGTTTGGTATTAAGATTTCATTTATGGTGGAAAAGTCTGTTCACCTGGAGAAGACATGTCAGAGCAGTCTGAAGAGAAATTTTCCACCATAATTCTCCCCAGGGGCTTGATAGGATACGTATTGTTCATCCAGTCAAATACCTCTGCAGCAAAGTCACAGCCCTTCCTGATTTTCTTATCTGGAAGTCCTCTAATAAACCACCTCATGCCACAGAGTCTTACAGTAGCATATTGATTCTGACCCTCACATCATACATTTGTGAGACATCCTTCTGGTTTTTTTTTTCTTCAGAAATTCATATGCCTTCCATGCGCCTGTCCTCCTCATAACTTTTTCCATCACATCTCACTCAAACTGCTTTTCTCAAACTGTCCTCAACTCTTTTTCTCTCCTTGTCAAGAAACTCCCTTTTTCAGTTTCTACTCCCATCCCAAAGTTTTCTATTTCTTTCATTTGCATTAAATTGGTTAATTGATTTGCATTAAATCAATGGATTGTGTCACAAAAAAACTCCAGCCTGATTTCAGGCAAGGCAGCTCAATGGCCTCCCATGTAGAAACACTGGAGTTACAGTTTGCCTCTCCAGCTGAAGCTGGGGCCATCTGCAACTCCCCAGGTGTACTGTGAGCCACTGAGTGAGAGCTTCCCACACAGGAAGCTGTGAACCCCAGCTGTCTGTCAGACCACCTATAAATCAATGCTTCACTGGAACTGCCTCCCCAAAAACCTCATCTGCTAAATCTGTCATAACAGCTGTAAAAATCATAACAATGATAGTAATCCTATCTCTGCAAAAACTCTGAATGAGGGGATAGATTTTTTTTAATATTGAAACTCAGAAACTAGGAAGGGGAAAACAATTTTGTTAATGCAAAGGAAACATACAGTGTAATAATTACCTTGGGGACAAACAAAACCATGTTATACTGCATTTGCACTGGCCCTGTGCTGAGAGTCTATGTGCTACACGGATCTTTGTTTGGCCATTAAATGCCACTGAAAATCCCAAACTTTGGCACGACATTCAAATGTAATAAAAGACTAAGTAAGTGAAAAGCCACTAGCATGTCTTCTGGTGATGGACTATTTCTCTTTTCTTTACTGTTCTCCCTAACTTGAAACATGCTGGATTCAGTCTCTCTGCTGCTGTCTGGACATAGCTCTGCTTTTGCCATTCATCGTGCGGTGGGTCTGCAGCCTGAAGCCACAGTAGCACATTCCCAGCCCATTCAGGACTCACATACACATATGTTGTGCATTGAAGGCCCATCAGAGGCTGCAGTTTCTTTAGCTCTGCCAAAGAATCTGGGCATAGCACTAATGTTCCAGCTATCTCCAGCTAATGAAGATACAATCCACAGGACCAGCCTGAAAGGGTTTTCACCCTTAAAATTCACTTACAGCCTTTGTCATATCCATTAGCAATTGCAGCCCTTTCAAATGGTGCAATTTTTCAAACATACTTGTCCCTTGGCCATCATCCCACAATACTTGAACTGCTATTTGGAATTTCATTGATAAAAAATGATGAGGAAGAAATGATGAGTGGGAAGAACAAGAAGAGGCATTTGAAATTATGCAAGTATGTCCTCCTATGAACAGGTATAACTGCAACAGTGCACATCAAAGAGTGAGGGGACATTAAACAAACACCATTATAGCCAAACTCAGGGAAGAAGGCCTCTAGCCAACAGTTACCTGTCCTTGATTTTAAAGGACTAAGGGAACTCGAGGCAGGATGCAGATTCCTGTAATACCACAGTTCTATATAGCAATATATTCATAGAATCATAGAATGGTTGGGGTTGGAAGGAATCTTAGAGATCATCTAGTTCCAACTCTCCTGCCATGGGCACCTAAACCAGGTTGATCAGGGCTCCATCCAACCTAGCCTTAAACACTTCGACGGATGGGGTATCCACAACTTCTCTGGTAAACCTGTTTCAGTGCCTCGCCACCCTCACAGCAGAGATTTCTTTCCTGATGTGTAATCTAAACTTACTCACTTTCAGTTTGAGTCTATATGTTGCCAGGGTAATCACATCTTCAATGAGAGCTCAATACTTTGAAGAGGGACAGCAGCCAGGATGTGACCCTCTGGACTTTGCTGGAGGTATCTGTGATGATACCTATGCAGAAAACACACAAAAGACAGACAGACAGCCCTTGCTGTTGAAGCAGACTCTGTACAGAGATGCAGACAGGCAACAGCATGTGAGATGTCAGAGTGTCTCAGGAAGAAAAGGAATCATGAGTTCTGTCCTAGGGGGATCCAAACAACTTCTGACATGAAGTGAAAGAGGACTTCCCTTGAGAATGGGATGGCTGTTTGAACTATGAAAGACTTTTGCTGTTCTAATACATATCAGCAAAGCAAATGTCTTTACAATAATAAAGACTATTTTGAATGCCAAGTCCTTTCCAGTTTTACTTCTCTCTTGACTGTTTGGTCAAACCTGTTCCAATGAGCCTCTAAGTGGGGAATATGTGCATGCCATATACCATGACTACACCAATGGCATAAGTTTCTTAGGTCCAAACACAGAACACTGATCATGCAGACGTCCCACCATACACCCATGCAGTTAACCCTGTAAACATTTGAAGCTGTGAAATTCAGCTGTCCCACAGCAACTCTGCTAGAATACTGAAAATCCTCAGAGGAGGTGTGTGGATTGGTCTGAAATCTAACAGAAAACAGGTAGACAATAGACTTGATCATCCAAGCAGCTCATGACAGGCATTACAGGCCTGTTTTCATATCCAGCAATGGTAACATGCTCATAGCCCTGTTCAAAAAGAATCTGGAGAGGGACTTGCTCCACTCCTCCTGCAGTCTTTCTGGTTGGCTGGACAGCAGAACCAGCCCAGAAAGGAACACCTTAAGCTTGGATGTGCTGCTGAGTTTCAGATGATCCAAACCAGGCAGGAAAGCAGTGGAACACTTCACAAGTGTGCCAGTCAGTCTGCCTCATGGGATTGATTACGGACCAACTCAAATGTCCCCACACTCGTCAGGGACATACCTGGTCTGTGCAAAGTGGTGTTGTCTCAACCCTCAGCTCCTCCCAAGTCCAACTGCACCCCTACAGTGCCACAAGGCCAAAACTTCTGCAGACAAGAAGTCTGGCTGCTAAGGTAACATTGCAGTCAGACTACCTTTATGTTTTTGCCCACAGAATGGAAGCAATAATATTAGCAGAGCACACTGAGTATTTTGAGGTAATCACTGAACATCAAAAATTGCAAGGACAGATAATTTCCCTTAAAGGAGAAAGGAAGAGAGATTTACAATTTCTTATGAGAACCATAACTGTAAATACCAAAGGATTACTTTTTGCGAAACGAACTGTGCACCTTTCATCAAATTTTGGCAGTACTTGGCTGTTTTCCTTGCTCCTTGTAAAAATTATGAATATTCTGTGCAGTAGTTCAGAAATATATTTTCTGCAAGACTTAGGCTCTGCTTTAACAGCTATAAGCAAACAATTATTCAACTGACATTTTAATTTCCAGTTCCTCCAGTATGTCCCTCATACACCATAATTCCTTATCAAGTTTTACAAGGCAATCCTTAGATTATTAGAAAGTTCCCATTCAGCTAACACAGGCCTAAGTAAAACTCAGGACTAACTTTAGCATTTATTGGAATGTGCTACTAGAAAGAAAAGGTCAGATCTGCTCACAGGAAAGCACCACCAATTCCTGTCAAGCAAAATGAATTGTAGCAGCATCTCTTTAAGAGGAGGAACTTTGCAGGCACTTGTAATGTAAAATATTCCCTTTTTCAAAAAATATATTCAAAACAGTGGTTCACTATCCAGGGAGGAGAGGGAACACAGCATCTGTATTGTCTGTGCTGCAGATACCGCTGACAGCATTCTCTGCCAACATGAGATACTTACCTTTTAACAAAAAAGTTGTAGGATTTTTTCAGCAGTACTTACTGTCTCTGCTTCAGGAGGAAAACTCGCTGCTCTGTTTCAAGTCCACGGAGGCAGATGAGAATCCCCACTCATCCTATTGAAATTTTATCCTTTCTGCTCTTTCTATTTGTTGAGAAGAATCCACCTTGCAGTCCTAAGAGATCGCTGGACTTAGGAAAAACAGTTTTCAGTGACCCATGCTGGTACTCTGATGAACATCATTTAAAAGGCAGGCACTATGAAGGTGGAGTATTGCAAATTATCTGCCTGTCTTCTGCAGCTGAGGGATGACTCAAAATGACCTTCTCTCCTTTTTAACAACAGTTAGTGCGAAAGACTGATGTTTTATATATATATATATGTACATACATATACACACACAAACATATATCTATGCTAAGCATAGGGGCTTTTCTGTTATAAAAGCACCAAAACCACATAAATTCATAATGAAGACCTTCATTATTTAGAGCCCACAGCTTATTTACATTTTAAATACTAAGGCGTAGTTAAGAGGAAACTGATTAAATAAGAGAAAGAATTCAAAAGGCATATCATTGTCATGACGGTGAAGAACAAAAGCCGATCAGGATTGTGACAAGCCTGTGAATATCTACATATGACACAAGACAAGCGCTAGAAAGAGAAAGGATACAATTTCCACCGTTTCTATCAATCAAGTATCCCATGTTCCTCTGTTTGGTTGTATTTAAGGCCTAGCAGTCTCAAATGACACGGGAAGAGGACAGTATCTTCCCTGTCAAATTAAAGACACTCCTCTAGCAAAGGGCTGGCAAACAGACAGGTTCAGCTACACATTGTCATATCATCTCTGTTTACTTAAGAAAAAAATGTTACCATTGAGGCTTTCTGTACAGTGCACTTCTGAGAGTGAGAGAGCGTTTCTCTTTGAAAGGAGTGCCATTTTACTGTGAAAAATCTGATAAAGCATTTCTGTCCATCCAAGGATTTTGAGTAAGGAAGCGTCAGCTGTTAGCTACAGCCTTGCATTAAATACTTGCTGGCGAGTCATGAACAGAGAAGCTTCTTGGAAAGCCTGGTGTCGATAGAAGTGCTGCCCAGCGAAGATTCTGTTTTGGCAGAAGACATGTCAGGTAGAAGGAAAGTAGCACAGACAACAGTAATAAAAAACACAAAACCCACAAAACTACAAGTGTTTAAAATGGTAACGTAATTGTTAAAAGCAAAGACCCAATTCACTAAAGTGAAAGATAGCCTGGCAACTATTGACAGATGAGACGTGAGAAATTAATCTGAAACATGCTTCATGTCAAGATGCATCTCAGACATATTTGCTTTAAGGCTTTGGATGTTTGATTCAAATAAAAGCAGAAAACATTTCTCTGCAAGGAATAAAAAAATTACTTAACTATATATGCTTACAAATCTGAAAATGAACCAGAGGTAAAAAAGTGAGACAAAAAAATAGAGGACTTGGAAGAATTTCCAAAATTGTGAGCTCCTTTCACAAATAGCCCAAAGAACATTCTGTAGGTCAGAGTATCAAATGTTTCAAAATTTCCTATTTATCCTTTGGCAGCAGAACTAACTAAATCCTCACAGGGGAAACAATGAGGAAAATTTTCAACATCTTTTCTTTGCATGTCACATGGTCCATGCATTAAGAAGAAAAACAAAAGTTGGCAAAAGCAGGTGTAATTATAAGTTCCAGATTTGTACTAGCTAAGTTGACTGGCTTGGGAATACTAAAGAATACCTCGTAGCAACAACAAAAGG
>VWZD01011505.1:0-16672 GCA_013396695.1 Sakesphorus luctuosus
AGCACTGTTCTCTGATACACAAGGCTATTTTTGGTTTTGGTTTACCTTCCTCTCAATCCATATCTAACGGGGCATGATTTAATAAGGTTTGTTCATCTCTAAAAATGGGGGGAGGGTGGTTATGGTATTTTCATTCATCAAAGGGAGCCTTTCAGGTTTCTTTGCTTTCACCTGCTGGGACCCATTTGGTCCCTTTCAAAGAGAATGCAATGACAAAATGAATGAGAAATGCTAGAATAAGAATCCCTTATTCTACCCAATAGTATAACCAATGACCACTTGTAATCCCTATTGTACTTCACAGAGGTAGTTATAAGACAATTAAATCTTGCTTCTTGGGCAAATGATTTTAGTAGTTAATCTGAAACAGCCAACAATATTGTGGGGAATGAATGCGTCTGCAGCAATGATGTAATGGGATACTGCTTATCTTGAAAATCTGATGGTTTGGAGGGTTTTTTGTCGTTGGTTTGATAGGGGTTTGGGGTGTTGTTTTGGTTGGATTTGGTTTTGCTGCTGTTGTTATTTGGCAGCTTGGAGCTACAGTACATGCATGTTATAGTTACAGAAGAATAGTGGAAAAAAGCAAAAGAGAACTGAAGTTTTATTCCAATGATGTGAAAGGGGTGCATGGTCTGTATATATGCTTTTTTTAGTGCACAGTTTATATCTTACAAGTACAAAAAGAAAGTCTTGTGTTTTTATTACAGTCTAAATTCCAGACAGTGCTTTAATAAATAGTAAACATTTACATAGTTAACATAATCTTGATGTGACAACCAATTCAACCTTAATTTCACTTGCAACACCTAAATTCAGTTCTAGACTTTTTCTTCCTTACTGAATTGTTTACATGTCAAAAAAGAGTTTGTACTGTTTTGAAAAGATGTATTCATTCTGGACTCTCTGCTATTTGTCCACCTTCTACTGCATGGACATTATTTCTTGCAAAACATTTATCTTCTGCATCATGTCATCTTATGTATTTTCTCTTAAAAATTGCATTTTTGCTTTTAGACTCACTGTCGTGTCATTTGTGTATTTCAGCAGAATTGTAAATATTTTGTGCTATAATTAGAATACTCCAGAAAACAGAAATGGTCAGATAAGAATCAATATGACTAAGACAGCATAGGTGGAAGATATCAGAGTCAGCAGATATATTTGCATCCCTACTTTTATGTATTATATAATTGATGAAGGGAAATTAACTCTTTTTGGCATTTGTGTTATTAATTTTTAGTAATCTAAGCATGTGTACTTCAATTGTTTTAAAAAGCAATTTTACCAATAGTTGAGACTAGACTTACAGATTTCACTTTTTAAATTCAGATTTTAAAGAAGATGAAAAGGCAAAACTGACATACATTTGCATTCTCCTGTTGGTAAATATCTCCATATCTCTATTTTGAGGGTGTAAGGGACACTCAGCCACATAAGATGGTGGTTTGTGTCAGATAAGGGACCATGTTATTTCAGAGGGAAATCCACATTATGAAAATTATCAGAGTTACAAATATGTTGAAAAATACTAACTTTTCTACTAACTTCTGTAGTGGTCATAGCGTATTTTTAGGAGGTGGTACGTGGAAGAGCACACAGAAATATGGTGAGACTCTTAAAGCCCCTGAACCACAATCCATGAATGCCAGTGGAAAGACCTTAATCATCTCTAGCTTTCCAGGTTGCACATGATCATTTTACAATTAATCTCATGGATGTGGTTTTGTACTTTTAATCATAAATACTTTTAATCTCATCTTAAACTCTATTGTCAGGGGAAAATGACATAATGCATTTTAAATGTCAGATGGAGTAGCTATTCTTTATAAATATGATCCTGCAAAGCAGAGCTGAAACAAGAGAAAGCAAAAATATACACAGCTGTGCTTCAACTGAAAGAGATTAATCTAATTTTGGTCAGAGAGAATCAAATTTCTGACTGGTTTAGAATAAGTGGGATGCTATGATTATTCAATGTTGAGTATGAAAAACTGGTGTGTGTGGGATACAGTGGAAAAGGGCTTAAAGGAAGAGGGATGTTATTTAATAATGGCTTGGAGAAGAAAGCACAGGGAAACTACAGTGGGGGTTCCCAATGAGGAAGACCCTTGTCTGTAGGCACACAACATTGCTACTTACTACAGTTGCTTCATGTAGATCTTATGGATCAAACTACACTTAATCCAAGGCGTCTTTCCTCACCTCACATTAACTTGGCACCTAAGTGGAGGCCTGCTGGACTTTTGGGTATTTTTCTCCCCCACCCTTTCATAAGTGTCCTGGGTGAAATCCTATCCTTTTTTCCCTGTAAGTCCAATTTGCCATAGCTGCAAGAAGAAGTATAATTTTGTCTGCTTAATCAAGTAAGCACAACCTGAACCAACATGCCAGTGGACAGCTAGTAACAACACCAATAACTAAAGTTTAACACAAAATTAGTGTCTTGTCACTGGCAGTCATGACTTTCTGAATAGGAGAAGCTCCTTCTGTGTTTTTACACCATAAGGATCACTGTAGTGTTACCATTTTATGCCTGCGGAAGCTACATTTGTTACCATGCTTGTGTGTTTCCCATTTTAATAGAAGGAGTAGGAGAGACACCATCCAGAGGTCAAATATCATTGCTTGGCATTATGGGGGGTGTCAAAATCCAGAGCTTCAGATTTAAGCCTACTTTCTGTGAAGAAGACTCTCTGATGGTGCTTCTAAGAATAACCGACCTTATGTCCGCTCTTTGAAGAAAAGATTCTTTCCTTCTCAATTTCCTCAGCCTTGGCTTAAGTGATGTGGTGGAAGAAGGGATTTGTCTCTACACTTCTGCTCTAACCCCCTTCATAAACAAAGGTTATGCCAATGAAGACGGGATGTTTGTAGTTTCATGGTGCTGCTGGACTCAGCTGGGTAACCAGCAGTGACAACATTGTTGAAGGCACCTCCTTCATCCTGATTGGTTGACATAAGAAATCCAACATGGGAAAAGCAGAAAGAGTTCTACTGCTCTGATTTCTTTCAAAAGAGAAGTTTAGGAAAGTCACTTTTTTGGCATTTTAGCTGCATTATCTCAGTTTTTTGCCTCCTGGCCAAGTTCAGCTTTGCTGTGGACCAATAGTCTTGGGCAGCTACAAGATGAATAAAAAACATTGTAAGCTGTGAGGAGAAGACTCTTCATGTAGCTGCATGATGTTTTTGAAGGCAATACTACTGTGTCCATTGAGATCGGTTGCTATGATGATGTGGGATGAAGCACAAGTACTCTGTGCATAGAAAAAAGTTTGAAAGCATTAATTGTGCCTCTTAATTTTCTTTACTGCTTTGGTTTGTGTATTAAGGATATGAGAGGTTGTATTTAAAACAGCTGTAATGCTACTGTGAAATTAAGTTTTTCTTTTGCAGGACACACTCATCTCTGTTATAATATTGAGGATTCAACAGGACATTTTTCCATTGTGTTTGACTCATAGTGGCTGGATGATAGGTTGCAGAAAACCTTTTCTTTGTTGTTCTTTTATGTGGTTTAAATTTAAATGGATTATGAGATGTTTAAAACAATAATCTCTATAAAACTTGCTATATTTCAAAAATAGAAAAAATATAAAATATTCTTTTTTCTTTCCTAATGAGAGGAAACTAAATTTTTTTCTGGATTTATTTAACTTTTTTATTGGGAGAGATAGAGGAAGGTGCTCATTTTTCTGTGTGGCTGCATCATCGAGAAAGGAAGGTCTGAGATTAACAGAATTCTCTGCATTGATACACAGTGCAGTGGGGTTTGATACATGCACTTGACAGTTATAATTTTCAGGAGCAACTCAGCCAAATAAGCTGACCAAGTTCCAAACGCAGAAAAACAAAACAAAACAAACAAACAAAAAAACAAAGGGAAAGAAGAACACCAGCTTTATTTATGTCAGTATCGGCTCTACAAATGCAGGGGGGAAAGATTGTAGTCTGAAAAGAAGTATTCCAAATGAAAAAGTAGATTTCCATTCCAAAAACACAACCGGAGCAGTCTTTTATTTTCTTTCCATAACCCTAACTTAAAATATCAGCTTATGTAGATCTTCTGCTCTCTGTATTTTTCCCTGACTATTCCCACACCTGTGGGGTTACATGAGGGGGTGTCTTGGGTTGAGCTGGCAGAACACCAACTGTCCAAGACAGAGTAAAAAGGGAAGAAGAGGGAGAGGGAAGAAAAACTCCAAACTAGGTTTATGCGGAAACTAACTACATGTATTTATACAGAAAAGAGAAAATTAAGAGAAAACTACAATATAACACACACACAAGTTATATATAACAAGAAATAACCTCCCACTCCCCAATTAATACAAAGTGTATTACTCTAAATTCATAAGCACTTTAAAAGACACTTAGCAAGAAACAGAAAGAGTAACAACAAAATATTTCTACTTCCCTGAACTCAAACAAAAGGCAAGGAGCAGCAACAGCAGGAGCAAGGCCTAACAGGGCAGAATAACGGCAGCACATCTTTTCTGTACTTCAGTCATGGTGGAACTGAACTAACACCTCCCACTGCTGCATCATATCTAGGTTTGCATCATCTGGTATGAAATACTTCCTTGGTTACCCAGTCAGGTGACAGCTGTCTCCCAATCCACGTAGATTCTCTGAGCCTGCTAATTTGAGGCCTAGCTAAAATCACTATAGGGGGACAGGTACAAATGCTCTGTAGCCCTGCTGAGGAACACCAGTGTCTGTCAAAAATATAACATCAAATTTATGAGCCATCACACCAACGGTAGCTTTTAATATAGTTTTAAAACTATTTCAATCAAAAAAAAAAAAGGTTTCCATTTTTAAAAGTGGATTTCCTGGCAGGTCTGTTGCGTCCTGACATCAAGGGTGATTAAGACAAACTGTAGAAGTGGCTCAACTGATCAAGTTCTTTGCAGCTGCATTGCTGGAAATAATGCACTTGTCTCACAGGCTGCTGTCTCCATAGGTACCTCTAAGGGAACAGGTATAGATAACTTTCTTTTTGGATAGAAAATTAATTGGGAGTCAGAGGAATGGGTCTGCCGTAATTCTTGCCACCTACTTCTTATACCTGGGTTATTTCAGGTGGTTTCCATGGGAGATGAACATTACCTGTCTTGAAGGAACACATGGTTAAACCTCACTAAAATACTACTTAGGAATGATATGGACTGGTGGGGCTGAAAATAGTACAGAATATGTCTGTGCAATTCTCTTAGATTATTCAAAAGCACCTGATGAATTGTCATCACAGAGGACTTTATGAATTATTTTGATTTAGTTTGTTTGGGGAGATTTTTCATCTGACAAAACTTGGCCTCAAATTCTTTCCTTCACAAAATTCCATGCAAGAATTCACACATATAATGAATTTTTCTACACTGGGGCCAAATTTCTAAAACACTGAAAAGAAACCTGTCACAAGCAGTTACTGTGCTTTGGAACTTTCTTCTATAAATCACACTTTTGTGATACAAATCAGGTTTCCATATAGACCTTCTGGCCCTTCAAATAACACAGCTGGGCTGAATCTGACTCAAAACTGCAAGACTTTATAAGATTCACCATATTATTTGTAGTGATTCTGAATTGCAAGATCCTAAAATAATTATTTAAAAAATTTGTTCAATAAAAATATGTAAACCACAGCCTGTCTCAGGAAAAAAATTAGAAGACATTTTCATGGTCTGGATTGTGGAGTAGCAAAACTCCTTTCCAGGTTCTGGGCCTGTGTTTTTTAGCTTGTGCCTTAGATGTAAATTCTAAATTCTGTTTCTGTTACAAGATTTGACAATTTTATTTAAAATGTATTTGAAAAGAAAGACCCTTTCCATAACTCCAAGAAGTATATCAAACATCCTGATTATCATCAAAATCAGGCTAAAATGGCCAAGTTTCAGAATTTCCTATGCCAGGCACAATAGAATTGTTACACAGGCTATTAAAATCTCTTCTTTGTCTCTAGGTAGGTTAAAGGGTCTGCATTTCAAATTCTTCTTTTCGTTGAAACCATGAAATTAATGATTTAACAATGTCAAAGATTTCAACTTGGATTGAGAAAGAAAATAAAAAATTGTCTTGAACAAAGGCCAAAAAACTTGTGTCTTTCACGTCACTTTAAAAAATAGTAGTAAGTTTAAAGATCTTTGGAGATTATATTGACTTTCATAAGTAAATCAGAAACTAGAAAATCTGGTATACCTGTATAATCAGAACTCTATTGATAGCACATGAAATAAATAATGATGCTCAGTTTCCATATATCTTTTCTGGAATGAGTAATTTTTCTACAGGATGTTTAAAATAGTTTCTTAAAACACACTCTGAGTTACAATAGATTCGTCACTCATGCACTGCTAGGCATAGAAACTAAATTTCACTCTTTTTTTCCTTTTATTTTGAATCAAGCTAGTTCTCCAAAGGAGTCTTTAAGTTGGCATTATGTCAAGGAGGAAATAATGTTCCTGAATATGGTAATTGTGCATACATTCAAGGTGCAGATATCATTTAAAAGCTTAATAGGCGTCTTGCAAAAGTACAGAAACAGTGGGTAAAATTTATCCCTGGTGTAACCTCACTGTAATCAACAAGTCAGCACCGGGGAAGAATGGGATAGTTGAAAGTTGTCTCTGAAAAGAAGCGAAATTTCTTCATTTTGCCAGGGAAAAAAGCAGATCCCGTGTATTTGAGGCAGCGTTTTTAGTACCAAGGAGAAAGCAAAGACAATCCCCGCGGGGCTCTCCTGACATCTAGCGGCTCTCACCGCTCAAATGCTCGAACAGGATCTGCCTTTTATCAACTTTCTCGAGGTTTTACACAATACCCATTTCTAACTAAATACTCTGTACTTAATTCTGGAATAGGTATATAGTGCTGCATAATCCAAGACTATTTTTCGAGAATAGGGATAATTATGAGTCAAATATCTGCTCCTCCTCAAATCAGATTATTCAGGATGAGCTGACACCAGTGCTTTTCTAACAGGCTTTTGGTCGGTGGAGGTTTTTTTCTCCCTCTGTGTGTTGGCCCAGAAACTTATGTGATGGACCAAATTCCTAATCAGCATGTCGACTGTATATTTCAGCCTTTAATCAGTAACAAAGAAACATCCTCCCTCAGTCCATGATGGAGAAGAATTTGTTGGTTTCATAAAATAATAAGGAGTAATTAATTTACAGTCTATTTGTGGGTGTAAGGGATTGTTTTGTTTGGTTTTTGGGTTTGGGTTTGGTTTGGTTTGGGTTTTTTCCGCTTCTCATTGCACCACCACTTTTCTCTTTAGTCTCATCCTGTTAGGACCTCCCACTCTGACTCAACCTGGGACCTGTGTATTTTGCCCTAGGTCTCTGAGCTGGTTAATGACTCTTCCTTTCTCTTTGAAACATGTCTACACCATTTCTAGTTTTTCTGATACCTTCATTGCCTAAGATTTGCAGATTTTTTTTCTGTCTTACATCATTACAGAAGGCTTTTGCAGGTGGTGATAAGGGGTTTACAAACACAATTCATTATTATCAAGCAAATGTATGACTCAATATTCACATCCCTCAAACAGCATTTTGAGGAAATCCATATGGTACTAATTATCTGTTAAGTAAGCAACATAATAAAAGTTGTATACAAGTCCTGATGCAAAACATAAAACTCAGCCCAAACCTCCATCTTCAAAAGTCTCAAGCAGTATCTCAGTTTGAAGACTAATTGTGGCAAACAATATAGACTTTTTTCTACCAGACACATTCGAAACAACAAGGAGATGGCAGAATACTGTAGGACCAAGTTAAGGAACAGTGGGAATTGTTTTATTGTACCATCTGCTTTGGAATAATTCCCAAACAAATAACAGACAGAAACATCCCTGGATTAAATACTTAGCCTTGGAAACCTTTGTACTGCCTTCCTTTATCAACTAATTTATTGGCTATTTTTTGTTACGTCTTTGCTTTCTGTGACTTGTTTTTCTTGTTCCTCATGGGATTTCTACAGACTTTCAGAAAAATCTGGGGATTCAGTCTGAAGTACAAACGTAACCAATGTAAAATCTAGCAACTTAGATATATTGAACAAGAATTTTTTTTATTAAATCAGAAAGGATGGAAAAACATTGGTACTAATATATTAAAATTATGTGTTGTATTTTGACTATCATTCCCAATAGAACATAGTCTTACCCTTGCTGTGCACATTTCCTTATGTGAAACAGAGAAAAAAATTGTGATTGTTCTGCATAATTCTTTGTCTAAACCTAGAAAACCATCTTTGATATAATTGTGCTCTTATTCTGCAATTAATATGAGTAGACTTTGGTTCCTTGATGAAATGGGGGAAAAAATTATTCGTTAAAGGTTTGTGCTGCTCTTCTTAAATAAAAATCCTCCTCTGAAGATATTTTCTGTATTTTAGGTCCTTGGCTTTCAGTATTGCGTTGTTACCTGAAGATTATTAATTTTCTGGGACTAAAACCTAGAGGATTTGTCCTGTGAAAGTTATTGTTTTAGGTTTACACAGTCAGGTTCCAGTTGTGCTGATTAGTGTTTTCTGCCATCAATCACACCTCATCTGATTTTTGCATACACTCTCTGTATCTCCTGGTGCTCCAGAACGCCTTTAGTTCCATTGTCCACTTCTCATTTCTTCATTTCTACTTAAAATAATCAGAAAGCTCTTTTCATCTCCATTTAAGTACCTGCTTTTCCAGTGCAGGTCCCATGCTTTACGCCTGGGCTGCCTTACACCCTGCAGCACACAATGCCAGAATGGCTCTTCATTCACTCAGTGTACAGAGCAGCATTGTGCAAATCAAAACAAATTAAATGGCAGATGGCTTGTGGCATTTTAATGAAATGTCTAGTCACTGAGCAGCCTCACTCTTGTAACTACAGTAATGAACTTGCTATTGTACAAGCTATAGTAATGAAGCAGGCACAGGCAGAGATGCATTTTGCAGGATCTGCACCAAAGACTCTTAAAGCAGAGATACCTCCTCCACCTCCTGCACCACAGGCTCGAGGTTCTGAGCTGGCAGTCACCCTGCATTGCAGTCACCCTGCACGCAGTCACCCTGCACAAATTCACACACAGTCCTTCCTGTTTTTCCCTTTTGTCACCACTATAAATTTATTGCCTTCTTTATTACTTCACATTACACATATTTCGCCCTGGTTTTTATGACACCTCTCCACAGTCTTCATGGTCCGAGTGAAAACGAACACTGTTAAGAGACCTGAGAAGCACATGGGACACACAGGAACCTTAGAAAGAAGTGTCATTGCTGTCATTATAGTAAAACAGGGGTGGTGTCCTCACTTCCCTGTAATATTCTGAAGGCAAAAATAGTTCTGACAAGATTCGGTTGCTCATTTCCATCTGTGGTGTGTACGGTATTGCTACTCATCCCAGCATTTTCTGTACTTGATATGGATTTGAATATTGCTGATGCAAGCTCACTAAATGGATAGGCCCATGAGTCACTCCTCAGGTACCATGGTGATAAGCAATTAGAGACATCAATCAAACTCCCACTGCAGATGATAGAAGTGGCCCCAGTGACTTCAGCAGGGCAGAGATCCTTGCTATTCCATTTGCAGAGAAGCTTAGAGGCACCATTCAATGCCACAGGTTCAAATAAAAGTAAAATAAAATAAATGTAGAGTTAAAAAAAATCATCACAAACCAGAAAAGCTGAGTACTTTCTGAAACATCTTAGAAACTGGGACTGTAAGTGACACAGGGAACTCTGCCTTTCACAGCATGGTTTGTTGTGTTTTTGTTTTTGTTTTTGTTTTTTTTTATTTGCCTGAGTTGAAACTGAATGCTGGTCCTGGTCAGTCCACAGTGTTGAGCAACAGAAACAGAGTTTTTATAGCAATTGTATGTGAATTGGGTTTTCTGTGCACACTCTGTCTTGAATATGCCTATCATATTTGATTTCTCATGGGAATTAGCATACTTTGCTTCATTCAAGTCAAATAGCGTTATACTAAAAGACCAGTTCTTGGTTTGTTAGTGCAAGTAGGATTTTTGCCATTTACTTCAATGGGAGAAGAAAATGCTCCATTTTCAATATTACAGCTTAGTAGTCCAAAAAATCTTCCTTAACATCCACATAGATTGACCAGGAATAAAACGGCGCAAAGTAAAAAAAAAAGGAATTACAATTTTTCAAGTTGATCATTTACTTAACTTAAAACTTAGAGCAAGTGAACTAACTCCAAAACAGGCTTTTGTAAAATAGAAAGAGGATGGAAATCAGATAAATTCAAGGCTATCTGTCTAAGGTTACTCAGATCTTAAATTATTTTAAGATTATACTTTTCAAATTAACAGGCTCCTTGCACAGATTAGTTTGTACCTCTCACATGGTTCTACACACTGATGTCTTCCTGCTTGCCAGGGCACTGTGCAGCATGAAGAGCTCATGGTAGTATTGGTCAGGTTGCCCTGATAATCAATGATTTTTAACTTTTTTCATGTCTTTTATGACTTCAGCATTTTTCAGAGTATCTTGGCAAGGTATCAAATCTCTATATCCCTAATTCCAGGGACAAGGCATTGTGCTTGGGCGGGGAAGGCCTGTCAAGTGTAAGAAGCCACTTTTGGGACAGAGGCTTGAGATGGTGAATTTGGAAGGAGATGAGGAATTTAAGAGTGCTATTACTGTTGTCACTGGAGTACCCACTACTGTGCCCAAAGCATTTAACCCACCAGCATTGATGTTTTGTCACTCTCATTATCAGCAGCAAAACTGATTTCACAAATGCAGGGAAAACTATGTCCGCAGTTTTTTTTCCCTCTGTAGTAGTCTACTCTGTACCTACTCTGACAGTGCACAGATCCCACTCCGATGTGTTGCATACATCCTTTGGCAAAACTTACCCATGATCTCACAAAAGTGATGCAAAGCAAGCAAGAAAAAGTATCCATCCCTGTAAATATTGTTCATCTTTTTAAATAATGGCTCTTTCATAGGTCAGTATTTTTCAACCCTTTACACAACAAGGTGCTTCAGCACTTTTCCTCCCCAGAAAACAATCTCCCTGGCATCATGGCACCATGGATTTTCCCATATAATGATTTTTTAATGATTCTTACTTCACTGTGTGGAGGTATGTTCTATAAAAGTTAGATATCAACAAACATAACTATGGCTGTATTCATGGAACTATCTCTGCACACCTGGGGAAAAGTGCCCTAAAACAGAAATTCAGAAAAGTTATTTAAGCTTGAGGTTTCCCTCTTTTTTTTTCTTTTTTTTTTTCAAAGAAACACTGTTTCTGTCATACTGTTGTGTAGTGTTTAATTATACCACCCACTCACCAGCTATGTTAAACACAGATGAGCTTCTTATGGGTATTTCAAAAGATTTATTCTCCATGATGTTCTATTTCAAAATGCCAGCAGAAATTCATATGGGATGAACAAAGCTGTGTCCTTGAATATGTTACAGGACCTAGTGCTTCCTTATAATTAATAGTCTTATTCCTGAAAGTATATTGCTTAATTTGCTTCACCACTACCAAGAGCAAAGAGAGATTAGGCAGCTAAGGGGACATATGAGCAAAGAGGGTTAAAATATTTATTTCCCTTGTCATGGGACTGGCAGGAGCTGAGGACACTACACCATGCACTGTTGCTCTCTTGGGTCACTGAACCCCATGGTGGCAGCACCTTCCACTAGGAAGACACCTCCCAGAAGAAGACATCTGTGGGACACATCATTTTCTAGCAGTTCATCTTTGATTCCTGCTGATTAAAAAATTTCATTAGTATTCAAATAAAACCTTAAAAGAAATGTCCTAATTCCAAGGTTTTGGGAAAATCACGCAAAAGTAATTAAGCAATTGGCGGAACATCTCTATTTATGGGACCAATAAACATCCTAGTGATGGGAAGCTAAACAGTGATGAGCAATTCTACAAAGGGAACAACTAGAGATGATTAAGAGGAAGAGCTTTTTGACATGGAGAATACAATAAATATTGGCTAAAAATTATTTTTCATTGGCCCAGAGTTTAAAGAAAAAAAAAGAATAGGAAAGAGATGACACAAAAGTGGAACAGAGAACGGATTTTTGTGTTGCATACATCAAACTCCAAGCTGCAAATCAATGTCTCAGTGGTATATTTTAGCAAAAGTGGGTTAATGTTCACTTCCTCCAACATTTCTGTTAAGAATGGCCTGGACACACAATGTTTTTTGATAAGTCTATATGTTTAAAGTAAATTTAAAATCTTTATCTGTAATCTAGAAACATATCTGTAAACCAGCAGCAAGTTATGGTCATCTCTTCCTGTGGACATCCCCAGGGTATTGTTTTTCTGGTTTAAGGGGAGGAAGGTAGTCCACCCACAGGGGCTCCAGAAGTGCACACATATCTCCACTGATGTGTGCAGGCCCCTGATTCTTCACAGGTCTCATGCACTAGCATCAATCTTTCTGAAGTAAATGGCAGAGCAGCAGCTGATAAATAACAAGCTCCAAGCAGAGAGCTGTGCAGCTGCCACTGTGAGGTGGTCAGACAACTATCTTGAAGTTTCTGATCAAAACCAGACCACATCTCTCAGTGCTAGTCACTCAAGCCCTGTCACCCTTCCACCGATGGCCATTATAGCTCTTCATTGCAGCAATAAAAATGACCTTGGCATTTCTTGACTTACCAGCACTGCCATTCTGTAATCTAAACAATATTTCTGTATAGACAGAAAAGTAATTGAAGGGTCAGTATGCTATTGTATTTCTACTGTGACAATTAACTGTCAGTATTGTAAGTTGAGCTTGTTCCTTAAAACATGCAACACAGAATGTCTGATTGGGAAATTACAAGAATAACAAGAAGAAGCAAGCAAGCAACACTGGTTTAGTATCATCAAATCACAAAAGAGAAAAAGAGGATTCTGACTAATCATCCTTTAAAATATGATAAGAGAGAAACCTCACACTGTTAACTCAGATTTTTCAGCAGAACTCATCTTGTCACAGCATGTATTTTCTTGTCTTAATAAGGTCAGTTTGCCAAAAAGAACAAAGTGCATATGACAAACACATTGCTCAGCCACTTGTATACATACTTCTGTTTTTCTTACATCTTACTATTCAGAAAGGTAGACATGTCACCTTCATAAAAAGAGTCATTTAAGAGACTTTGCAGAAGCTCTGTACTGTGAAGGATTGAATTTTCACTTGAATGCTTACATTTTCACATAATTTTCTTTACAGAAATATTCTTTTTCCAATGGCAGGCTGCAACTTGGTGTTTCCTCATGTCTATCACCAGGAACATATAAAATATTAGAGCACATTTTTCCCAGGGGAGAGCCACAGCTAACTCAGAGGTACAGCATTGTCGTGATTGTGGTTGCACATTCAGCCTTGGGCAGCAATCTCCTCCATCTTTGCTCAGATGGTGATGCTCCAAAATGACCAAACTAAACCAGTTTCTGAAATCATTAGCTCCCAGACATATTTGAAGGACTAACTTTTATAACCATCACATCTTCCAAGTGCTGGCAGAATGCTGACACTGATATGTTTGGGGTTTTTTTCCCATTTTCTCAGCAAATTTAAATGTTAAAGGGCAATATTTAAAATATATCTGTTTGCAGATTAGATGAAAAATTGTGGGCTTGTATTTGTGCACGTTTAGCAAGATAGTGAGGTGAAGTAGCTGTGTAGTCCTGTTGGAATATCTACTCAGTCTCTGAAATAGACATACAGACAAAATACACATCTCAAAAACAGCATATGAAGAAATGTAGGAAAATCTGGGGATTTTTTCAGGTACAGCAACTCTTCCAAAGCATTATAAGTTTTGACATCTTTAACAAAAGTGAGTTGAACTTCACCTAAAGGGAAGGGACTATTCTGGTTGAATATGGGAATGGTCAGCATAAATGATTAAAGTGGCTGTGGTTTTACAGCAAGTTTCACAACGTTAGCTAAATTCCTAAGGAAACCCTGAAGTAGGGTGTGCACAGCAAAATAGTCCAAAGATTTATGCAGCCACCTGTAACAGCCTGAGGAACAACACCCAGAGATTTCTCACTCCTTCATTAGAAGTGATGTTGGCTCCACTTTCCTCTTGCTCACAGATCCTCCCTGTTCTGTGCCCTGTGCAGATGCACAGGAAAGAAAAACCTGAGCATTTCAGTTGTGGAAAACTTGCATTTTCTGTTGATTCTTCAGTAACTTTTAAATGAGGTCCAGTATCACCTTGAAATAATGTTGTTCCTCAAAATTTACTTTTATCAGGGTATGTTATATACTTACACAGGAATATCCACAGCAAATTTAACTATTGCAGTAGTGAAATCTCAGACTGTCATAAGGCTCATTTTATGTGTAACATTCCACTTTCAGATCCATGCCTACTTGGTTCCCACTAAAAGAAATTTCTTCCACTATTAAACTGGGCCTATTTTCCTGAAACTCTCTTTTAAAATACATAAATACAAAGAAGGTGACAAGCAGGGTCAAGAAGAAGAGCAGCTCCTAATAGACAACAAAATACAAGCACTATAGTTCTGGCAAAAAAGGAAATTAATACACTGCTGCTTTTCTAAAATATGAATAGATAGATGAGTTATTACTTTTTCTTTTATTCATTCAGGCATTCTTACACTTCTTTTCTTTTAAGAACCTTTTTGACAAACAAATTCTTTGTAAAGTGCTTTTTTTTGCTTCATTGTATTTTTTAGAATAATTGCAAGTGACTATCATAAATGGGAAATAGCTTAAAATTATCTTCTGCTTTAATGTCTGCTTTTCCCCTATCTGCGGAAGAATTTTGCTAAATAAAATTACATAAACATAATCCCCTTCAAATGTCTCATAGACAGGAGGCAGTGCAGCTAAGAAACATAATCTGATGTTATAAGCTTAGACGCACACTGTTGATCAACCACAAGTTAAAAAAGAGTCTTTCCTAGGTCTTTTTATTGCAATGTCTGATCTTCTGAGGCTTGACAAAATTCAGAAGCATTCTTGGACAGTATGTTTTCTAATAAATTGCTGTTCTTTGTGTTAGTTGTGGTGTATTTGTTACAGTACAATGATTTTAAGCAGTCACAGCCTCTTTCAGGACAGCTGAGAGGTGGAGTCTGAGCAAATGTGAATGGGGTGAAGGGCACAGGACCAAGGGTGATTTGTCAAACTGAAGTTCACTGAAACTGCAGAGCATGGCTGGTAGCAGACTCTTGAGGGGCAAGACCATCAGTAATGAGAGCCTTTCCTCCTCACAGCTGAGCTGGCCCTTCTTACCTCCTGGTGTCTTTCAACCGCTGACTCTGATACTCTTTTCCAAGCATTCCCTTCTTCTTTCCATACCCTTTCTTGAAGGGAGAGCTCAGAATTTCATTAGAGGATTGGGATCAGGGGGCACTTGTGAATTTGCAGAGTGACTTTTGAAAGTTTCTGGGTTTTTTGCTCATGTTCTCATAGTTACTAACATCGTAGCTCTGAATAGCCATGTCAATGATAATGTAAAGCAAATTGAGCACCTGACATTGGATGTAGCACAGACTTGTTCACATGGACTTCCTACCTTCCTACCCTAAGAATTTCTTTAACAAACTCAAGTAAACTCCTTGCATCCCCATTTGGAGCCCAGTCTGCACTTGACATCTGCTGCCTTTGAATTCTCTTTCAAGCTGTACCTTATTTCAGCTCTTGTTTCTGTATGTTCTACTTTCTTGTCCTTGACATAATTAAACTCTCTCTCTCTCTGTATTTTCATGATCTTGTCATTTGCTTACCTGTGCAGTTGTCCTACTGCATGGATGTTACCAAGAAGATCCTGCCAAGCTGAGTGATGACTTTTGTGCTATTTAACATCTCCATAAATATTGTGTGAATACTGCTTGAATTCTGTCATAATGCATTTTTTCAGTACTTAAAAACTTCATCTATTTTTCTACCAAAACTTTTTGCAAATCATTGAAATTTAGTATAAATGAGGTAAAAAAAATTGCAATTGCATGTGTACAGTGATGAGCTATGCATTAAATGGTTAAATCCAGGAAAACAGTCTGGATTCAGTGAAGAGATAAAACCATAAATAAATATATTCAGAGGTACTAGGAAAATAGTAACTAAAGAAAACAGAAAACCATGCCATGGCTTAAATTTCTGCTCCTCATATGGCTTGAATGGCTGTAAAGTTTTTACTCTTCCATGAAAACAAAAAAAAAATGTATTAGATCTATCAAATATATAGGGAAAAGGCAATAAGTATGGTCAGATAAAAAACAGAATCTATATGAAAAGACATTAAATAGGCTTGGCTTCTTGCCTTGGGAAAGAGGCTTGTAAAAGTATGAAGGGTAAGGAAAAATGAACATGAGGCTGCAAACAGTGATTATTTGCAACATTAAAAAAATGATCAAGANCACACACATGACTCTGTCTCTTGTGCTTTTAATAGTAATTTGAAGCACTGCTGGTAGTATGTGCCATCATCTGTGCTGATTAATTTTTACAATGAGTTTGATACACACTGACTTGTGCTTACTCCATGCAACTGCAATACAACTATGCAGTCTCCTCTATGATGCTGTTCTGTTTTGTATTCTCTATATTTATAGGGTGCTTTTTCAGGTGAGAAGCCACTGTTACTGCCATTCTCCTCTTTCCTTCCTCCTTGTAGGTGTTCTGCCTCTGTTTCCTTGTGTCAGTGCCT
>VWZD01011517.1:15456-26394 GCA_013396695.1 Sakesphorus luctuosus
TTCATATTCACAATTATCCTAAAGAATATTTATCAGGTCTTACATGACTGACTCTCCATAAAACAGTACCATAAAAAATACAAATGTTTCTGGAGTCTCCAACAGCTTGAAATCAGGATGGGTATAAATGAGATTTAGAATCATAGTATCATAGAATGGTTTGGGTTGGAACAGACCTTAAAGGTCATATAGTTCCAATCCCTGTGCCACGGGTAGAGATGTCCCTCGCTAGATCAGGTTATTCAGGGCCACATCCAACCTGGCCTTGACGCTTCCACGAATAGGTCACCCACAATCTCTCTGGATAACCTGTTCCAGTGGCTTACTAAGATCTGAGTAAAGAATTTCTCCATAACATCTAATGTAAACCTACCTTCTTTCACTTTAAAGCACTTGCCCTTTGCCCTGTCAGTATCTCCCTCTAGAGAAAGACTCTCTTCCTGCTTTTTACAAACATATTTGAGGTACTGGAGGGGTTGACTGGCCACAAATTGGAGTTTTGACTGCAGAACTAGTGTGTTAGCTATGTATTATGGCCTAAACTTTTGAAGTATTTGTCTGTATAACTCTTGCTAAACAGTGACCTGGTCTGCCTCATATTGTAAAGAAACTTTAGAGTATTAGTTTTTAGACTTGGTCTGGTGTGCTACATAGCATGGATCATAGCTGTGTTGGTTCAGATAGAACTACTGGGAAACAGCTGTTCGGTAGAGGTCGATTGTTTCTTACTTAATGTTTCCAGAGTTGCATTCACTTGCTTTCTCCTTCTTAACACTTCTGGGAAGTGCTGCATTACCAATTATGAGCAATACAACAGCCATTTCTCACATAAAAACTTCCTTGTCCTATCTGTGTAAATATTATTGAGAAAATAATAGAGAAATTACAAATAAATTAGTAATAATTACATAATATGGTGTCTTGGTATGAGGATGGTACTGGCATTATGTTATCATGCTCGTATCCACCTTCCTACATATAGAACATTTCTGTGCTCTTTCCCTTTAACAAACATAAGATAGTTTTTGTTATATTGATTATCTTTCAGTGATGTCATTGACCATTCTTCACAACCTGTGTGAATAATGCATTATTTTCATTGTCATAGCAACCTTTGAAATCCTTAAAATACACTGTATCACACACTCTTTTCTCTGGAACACAGTCCTATTGAACTGTAAAACATATCAGAAATTTCATATTCATCATGTCTTAACTACTAGAATAGTCATATAGTTAAGAATGAAGTGGTACACAATCTTCAAAACTGACCATCAGATTAGGTATCACCTAATTGTATTTGTTTCCAGATGAATGGTTTTCCTTGAAGTGTTTGGAGACTATTGGAATTATAGCTACCAGACTCACTCTTCAAATATGAGGAAGGTTGTGGAGAGGGGAACTGCAGTGAGGAAGTGAGGAGAGCAGCAGTAGGTAGAAGGCAATTCAATACTACAACTTCTCTTATATCCTCTAATCCATTTCTTTAAAACACATTTTCTACTCTGGCCATCATGATTTCAGATTATGNGCTCCAGATTTCTTCTTGTCTTTATTATTCTTCCTCCAGCTGTGGCTTTAATTAGTTCTGCAACAGCACCACTGAGAGTCTATCCATCAATGCCAACATTTGAGCATTATAAATGTACATGGCCTTGCACATCAAGCAAATAGATTTACAAAGATGGAACTTGTTTCTAAGGTTGTGTATAATTTTGGGCTTCACAAAAATGTCCACTGTAATATTTAAACTGTCAGAGAATTTCTTCACAGAAGTTCATACTTTCTATCCTCTGTGGACTGTAAAACATACAAAGACAGACCTCCTGAATGCTTCCAAGATACCTGTCTCTCCAATATGGCATTAGCAAACATGTTTGACTGAAAAAATAATTAATGGTACACAGACATTATGAAATAACATTTTTAATATATTATCCTATTTTAATATAGCAATGTGTTATTGTTATTAATATATTTAATAGCATACCTTAGTTTTGTTCCTATGTGTCATTTCCATAACACTTTTTTCAACACACTCTATTTGGAAAGAACTTAGCCCAGGCACCAAAAATACAAGCCGCAATAAGAAAAAGTATACATATATTTTTAAATTGTCATAGATATTTGAAAAGTAAATTTTAAATGTATTAGATTATAAAAGATCAAAAGCAAATATCAATTCACACATCTAAGAGAGACAACTAGTACACTGATAACACTGCTTCTTAGGAAGTCTTTCATTGATTTTCCTGAGTTTCAAAACTGTTTTATAACATGGTACCTGATGAAACAGGAAATGTTTAACAATATGTATGTGTTCTAAGCAAGCATTTGTAGCCTAATTGCAGAAAATTGTTTGCAGAGCATCTGAGCTGCACAAAAAAAAATTATGACAAAAAGGAAGCTGTTAATTTCAAGTATAGAAAATAAAATTCTGTCCTGCTGTGTGAAGGGCATGGAGAGACGCCTACAGCTTTTGAATGTATGCTGTCACATCAAGGAAAGGGAAAGGTATAAGGAATATTTTGGCCCTCTCATTTCTATTTTCTTTCTATAAAGTATTTTATTATTAGTTGCAACTACAGAGTTAGAACCACTGAATCATAAAATAATTTAGCTTAGCAAGATTCTCTGAAAGCTATTTCATCCAATCTTCTACTGAGAGCAGGATTGATATTAAAGTTTGATCAAATTTCTCAGGGCCTTCATTAGTGAAGCTACAAGCATGGAGATTCCACAAAAGTTTGGGGCAGCTGCTCTTTTGTGTTGGGTTTCTGCTCTTAACAATCATCATTACGAAGATTATTTTTATCTCATGCTCATCCAAAACACTACTTTGTGCAAACTGCAACTGTTTTTTCCTTCTCCGTTCTCCATGAACTCATGAGAAGAGTTCACCTTTACCAGCCTATATCCTACCTATAGGTACCTGAGTACAGTAATTATATTTCTCTCCTCTTATCTGTGCTATTCAGACCCGGTTCACTCATCATTCCTCACCAAATGTCTCAGCAAGACATTCCTTCATTCAACTCTTACCACTTTCCTACTGTCAGTGGAAAAGTTCTGTGATTTGTGATTGTTCCATTAATGTTCTGAAGTGCCTGAGGTAAAAGTCAGTCTGGCAGACAATCAAATAAGCCCCACTGAGAAAGTGAACACATTAACCTGGGCTAATAAGCCCCACTGAGAAAGCAAATACATTAGCCTGGGCTTGACTCTGTCCGATACAATTACACAACACAGCTTTTCTGATTCTTCCTGCACCTAGGTCAGTTAGCAGAAGTTGTTTTATCGGTCTTTTATCACTAAAGCTAGCATGGGGGGAGAAGGGATAGATGGTGTTATTTTAGTACAGTGTACTGGGATGTGCATCTTGTTTTGATCCTCTGGGGCTGAAGAAATATTGAAAGCTATTTGCTTTGCTTGGCAGAGTTAGATATACTCTATACCAGTACAACATACATCTTTATGCTGCCTTGAAGTGTTAAAAAAGAAAAAAAAATAGTTAAAAATTAAGGATTTTTTTTGCTAGCTGCTGGTTTGGGGTTTTTTTTAATCCTAAATATGAAAATATTTCTCATATTTCTTATAATCTTCCTGTTTCTTCTGATGCCTAAAAGTGTTATTTAATATAATTTTAGAAGGTTTTAGAATCATATGGACTCTGTTCAGTTACCCTAATTTTAAGTCTGAATATTAAAGTGTCTTTCCCACAAACTGTAGGCCTTGTCAAGGCCAAGCTATATTCCAGCAGCCACCTGCAAGATAACAGAAGACAAACACCGAGAAGGCCCGAAAAAGCCCATCTGCCCCCCCCGCCATGACGAAGGGGCAGATTGGCAGGACTTTTAGGTGAGCATTAGGGAGAAATGAAAACTTATGATTAGATGTCCCTGAAGAGTATAAAAACCCTGAGACTTCCTGACCTAAGGGTCAGACCCCTTGGAGTTTGATCGTGGAAACTTCTAATAAAAACCCTTTATCTTTCTCCATTAACTTGTCTGCAGTGTGTCTCTGTTCACAGGAGTACGCAATCACAGGCATCACTTCTATCCCATAAGGGCTAAAGAATAGCTATAATTAAAATAAAAGAGATGTTTTAGAAACCTGTTTTGACAAAGAGTGAAAATGTAAGTCAACCTTCAGATGTAAAACATGGAAGTGTCAGTTTTTAGCTTTTCCTGATTATAAATATTACCAGCCTTCATGTACTGAGAACTTCAATTAATAATATACATTCCTTCAGACACTTAAGGTCTCCTTTAGCCTGATGAATACTGTACCCACATCTAGAAAATACTTCCACTCCTTTTTTCCCCCCTAAGACTTATGCACAATATAGAATTCAGTTTTGTAACAGTTCTGATTTAAGTTTAATAAAAGGCTCTTTACCATACTTTTCTGCTAGTGTTGTATTATTGATTTCTATTGCTAAACAGTTAAACAAAACTATTAAGAATAAAAAATGGTGGGTTTAATACAGTATAATTTTGGTATTTGTAGGAATGTATCATACATACATAATTGCTAATGAAGACAATTTACAGATTCTCTAACAAATAACATTTCCACTTTGGTGTTCTCCCTGTTTTGCACCTGTCATTGATTAAAATGTGGATTTGTGTGTGCTTGGAGTCTCATTAATTGTCTAGCTGAAAATCTAGAGAGGTCATGAAATCCAAAAAATCCAGATGTTTGGCTTATCAACAACACCGGGGAGTGATTTTGGTATTGCTGGGGGAGAGACACCAAAAGCAGCCCAGACAAATTATGAATATGCATGCATAGAGAATTTTACAATAGCAATAACTTTTAATTTGTGTCAGATTCATTTGTATAACCTTAAATTCCTTATAAGGCTCTTCGGAGTCACTTCTGGACTGAGTATTCAGATATTTGCTAATCATATTTTCACAGTGTTTCTACTGAAGGTATAATAGATTGGAAATTTAGTAACACTGAATAACAGGGTATTTGGTTTTAGATTTTTTTGATTTTGGAGGGGCTTTTTGGCCAGAAGTTTCTTTGTATATGTAACTGAGGTGACTGAATGAATATTTTTAGAATACTGAAGATGATAATTTTTAAATAATTCTTTATGGTTTATTATTAGCCACATTTGGATAAATTACTAGAGGGAAACACTTTACTGAGCCCTGGTGAAATTCCTGGTGATCAACCCACATTTTAAATGCAGGATATTCTTGAAATTTTTTTACGTAAGTCTCCTTATAACTCAGGGAATTTTTATAATCTTTTTTTGTAGTTCCAATTTGTGACGCAGATTTTTTTGATAGAACCAAATAGCAAAGAAACTTTAGAGGTCATAAACCACCTTCAATAGTTAATTTTAAGATTGTTTAAAATTTGGTCTGTCTATGTGTACAATGACTCAAAACATCTTTTTCTATGAAGAGATGAGAATCCAAGGTTTACCTACAGATTTTGATATCAGTAACTATAGTGATATTCAATAATACTCACATAAAACTAATTTTAAGCTCAGCTGTTCAAAAATATATGTTGGAAGCCAATAGTTGTAGCTGATTTAAATAAAAATTTATGTGATATTTTCCACAGAAAAAGAAAATATTTTGTACAGAATCTGTTAAAAATAAGTGCTGTATTAAAAATCTAGCATTATAAGAAAGAAGATTCATAAAAAAGTTGAGAAATTATTTTGAATCTCAAAGAAACACAGTGTCCGATATATGTATTTATATACTAATTTCATATTAGTTGCAGTAATGTAAAAAAGGTAGCATTGATACCTAAGTAGAAACAATCAAATTTCCTAGAGTTTCTGTAAATAGTTTTATATGCTACTAATCCAAGTAAAAATTGTAAGCTTCCATCTTCTAACAATATCTCTGTTAATGTTTTGTTTTCTAGGTAAGTACTCACTGTCTTTTTCTCTCTAACATCTTGTCTGCCTTCTTGAAATTCAATGAAAGAGGTAAAATCCAAGACAACAAAAATGAAGGGCCATTTGGTAAGAACTCACTTTGATGTACATTCTTATCTTTGTTTTTTGTTGGGTTTTTTNGCTGACAGAGAATTAGTTTGTGTAGAACTGGTGAGAGGATAGAACCTGTTTAGAGCAACTGTGCCTAAAATGCTCATTGCACTTGAAGGCTGTCCAGGTGACCTGCATGCAGCACTGCCTCCTCTGCAGTATATCAAGTGCATTGTATTAAGAGGTAGAGAAATAAAAAAAAATTACTGCCAAAGCCAAACCATCCTTCATAAAAGCCGGTTCTGGCAAGAACTGCAGTGAGAGAATGGTATCAATGGTGTACTGTTTACTCTGTCTTACTTATACCCATATTAAACACCCCCCTGCCACATGAATATACCAGCCAAATTGCTAAGGAATGCTATTTGAGAAATAATTCTGTTCAGGAGGACATGCAGACTTTGATTCCTTAAAGACTTTTTCATTTCCTAGAAGGCTGAAAAAATGGCAAACCCAGAGAGTTTCCATGGCAGAAATTTATGGTTAAAAGTTATTTGGATCATATTAAAGATGGAAGAAACTGCCCTTTTAGGAAAGGTGTTACCGCTGAAGTGGTAGTGATATTCTTCCTAAAGTGCAGTTTGATCTTGCTTCCTTGAAGGGAAAGAAGGCAAGTGAAAGCAATAGAAAAAAAGTGAAAAAGAGGGAAAATGCCTTTAGCTGTGGTTCTTTGTCTCACAACCATTTGATGAAGCAATAAAACAGATGGCTTCTTGAACTTCTATAAAATCTAGCTGTCCTATGCTGCATTGAAGTTATTTACGAACTTCCTAATAGCTTCCACTGTAGTTACAGCCATACAAATGCAGGATGCACCCTTAGCCAGCTAGGACTGCTTGCTTTCAGTCAGAAGAGCAAAGACAGGAAAGAGAAAGACCTGAGGAAAAGACTGAAGAAAAAATAAGTACAAGGAAAATGGCAGAAATGAATGTTTTTCAGTAGAAAAGTGAATCTTGCACTCCATTGCTTTTCAGGACCTAACCAAAGATATTTGAAGTGGTGATATCCTCTGGACTCTGCAAATGCAGCTTTGAAAGCTTAGTGGTGCAACAGGGGATTCCAGGAATCCTGGACATGACATTGAAGGCTGCCCTGCTAGCACAGATGGATCTCATCCATCTACCCATCCTTTGTGGTATCAGTGTCTAAATGGTGAAAGTCCCAGGACTCATACTGGCTTAGGAACCTATACATGTTTCATTGCAAAACGCAAGATACTGGGCTTAGGAGACAATACAGCTTTTCTGACATATCTGAAAAATACATCATTAACTTTAATCTTGCACAAATATAGTTTGCCTAATTATACTCTGTCTACATGAAATTTCCCTGTCTTTGTATTCACACACATACACAGACACAAGCACACATACATATATCTGAAATAATGACAAAAAGTTACATAAATTATATTTGAGCTAGACAGTTTGGAAAATGGAAATTATAAGGCATCCATAAAAATCATGTTACCTCAAGAAAGATTAAAAGTCTAATAAGGAGAAGATGTGACAGTACTTACAGCAATTGTAGGAATGGTGGGTAAGAACCTCCATCTTGAGTAAAAGTAAAAAGAATAGGGGCAATATTTTAGTGGTTCCCTCATTTTAAAGAATGGCTCACTGAGCTTTTTAATAACTGAAGACATTCAGATATAAAGGCATACTGCCCTAAAAGGTTACAGATTAATGAAAATAGGAGATTGTCATGTTTATTTTAAATGCAAAATTCTTTCTGTCTATAATATACGGTTAACTTTTTCCTCCAGCATTTAAAATACTCTCCTAATTAAAAGAAAAAAAAATTTAAAGTAACAACAATAACAACAAATCAAAAGCCACATGTGCTGAGTTGGGGTTTTTTTTCACTTTTTAAATGGTCTTTTGGTGGCTTTTCATGCGATTTTCTTCCTTGGTAAAGGAACATAGCAAGTCTGTACTGAGATCTTTAAAACTCCAGTACTTGTTTTGAGAATATTAGGGAGAATAATAATGGCTAATATTACAATAAAGGCATATTTTTTAAAGTTTTTCATTATAGATGTCGTTGTTCAGATGTTTAGCAGATACTGTACTTCAGTCAAAAATAGTGGTCTGGTATTAGGTTACCACATCAACCTGTAGAGGGCAATATGGAGATTTTGGCATAGCAAATGGTTGACTGAATAGGGAAATGAGAAGACTTTATTATAAGTAGCGTAAAAGTTCATACAGAATACTTACTGTTACTAGATTGTGCTGCTCAAGATGCTAAAATAACATCATGTTCTGAGTTGTCATGGCATAGAAACTATCTTTCCAAATGATTTTTTTATCTACAAAATACCTTTTGCTCTGAAGTTACAGAAAGCAAAAAAATGCAAAAACATTTTAATAACTATTACAGTCCTGCAAACTTGTGATGGCATGAAGAAGTATACTATTCCACCATATCTTCCTTCTAAACAATGCATCATATGCAAAGGGAGAAGTTAAATGTTTATATAGATGAATATAAATTTAGATATAAAACTCCTCTGACTATGTAACTATTCCCTATAACTTTAAAATTCTCATAATTTAAAACACTCTTTGACGGAGAGGAGTGAGTCCTGAAGTATGGTAACAATCAGCTGAGAGACATGGGTCTGACAAACCCTGCATTTTTAGTGCAAGCGTATTACATAGTGCTAAGTGCTTCCTGACAGAAAATAAGGTTGAATCTGACTTAAGTGAGCTCTTTGACAAGGAGCCTGTTGAGAAGTATCAACTGTGATCCCTATATTGCCATCCTCAGAGCACAAATGATAGAGCCATTCTGAAAGGGAGCCCTAAAAGGAAAGGAATTGAGGCTTGGAAGGCAGAACAAGTTTCTTTTGTACCATGTAAATGAAAGAAACAGATATATTTCAAGCAAACTTTTCTATTTATTTGTGCAGGCATCATTCAATTGCGAAAACTGTACTATTTAGGTAACATCTTTTGTATGCACATAACACCTTACAATGCCTCATGCATGCACAAGTGACAGTGTGAAGAAATGGCAAAAATATAAAAGCGTTCTCACAGAGACCAAGCTGAAATAAAATGCAGCCTTGCTTTGGAGTTGTTTATTTTTTGTTTGTTTGAGGTTTTTTAACCTAATAATTTTTGGTTTTAAATATTGGCATTTTACATATAATAGGTCTAGACACTTCTACTGATGTTTATCTAACATGTTTTGCCAAACCAATTTAATATGCAGATGTTCTTTCTGCTGGAGAAAAACTGGATTCAAGTCATGTATAATCATGTATGTACGAGCAGAGTTTTATTGACTTAAGGGCTTGAGTATTACAATTTCTTTTATTTATTTTTTTTTTTACTTTTGTTGTCTACCATACTGTGGGGTTTTTATTGGGTTTGAATGCATATTCCTCAAAATTTCCATATTTGCTGCATTATGGTGCAGACACAGAATTAAGCACTGAGAATGTGGTCTTCAAAAGAGCAAATAACACATCTAAATAACAGACTGTTACAGGAATTAAACCTGTGTACTCATAGGGATAGGAGTGTAGTAAATTGTAGTATTGGAACAAATTTACTAGTAACGTAGAAGAAATCATGGGCAGCGTGTCCTAGAGCTGATGACAGCAGAAATGGAAATGAACCTGGTTTGTGTTCTTGCAGCTGAGATAAGCTCAAAATCTTTGCTCTTATCTCAGTTTGTTGCAAGTACTCTCACATGTTTTAGATAACATCAGATAACTATAAGGTAACATAATGCATACTTTCTATATGTGGAATGCATGTTAAATGCCTAACTATACGGTATACTCATAGAGACTTCTGAATAATCCTACTACAAGTAATAGAGCCAGTTCACTTTGGTACAGTGACTCTCATGCATATAGAAAACATAAGATATCTAGAGTAAAATAATAGGAGCTGTGTTTTCCCATTTCATTTTAAGTTTGTGACTGATCTGAGGGTAGCAATCTTCTTGCAGATTTCTCTAAATCACTCTACTAAGTAATAAAAAGAGACCTTTTTTACCCTGCAACACCAATGAGATTGTGGCAGTTACAGAGAGTGTGTTCAGTGTTCGCGGTAACAAATGCCTGTGGCAGCTGGATGCCATTAAAAAAAAATTTAGTATCAGCTTTTTGAGCCCAGAAAAGCAGTCTGTTTCCTGACTCTTCCACAAGTTGTGGGCCCTTACTTTCTTCTAGCTTGGTCCTGGAACAAACATGCACAGTCCAGCATACCAGTCTATTCTCTGTCATCAGAGATGTAAAGGAAATTTTCAGCACAGTTGGGTGATCATGGACTTCATTCTCTTTCACTCTGTTGCAACTCTCAGCCAAACCTTCCCTGTTTTATTGATATGATTGTATTCCCTATCTTCTTCCCTGTTCCAGCAGGGCATATTCTCTGTTTTTCATCCCCAGTTGCTTTTCAGTGGTGACTTCCAGAAAAAAACAAGCAAAGAAAAAAAAAAAAACCCTCCTCTATCTACAAATATTTTAGTCTGCTAAAAAGTGAAAACCCATATTTTGAGATCTTTTTTATGTAGTTGTACACTACTACACTATATTCTGATGCAACTCTGAAAAATTCATCTCTTTCTACTTCTCCATCTTAACCTTTTTTGCTTCAAGAGTTGGTTACTGTCAAGAAAATTACTTGCCAGACGTAAACCATCATAACTCTGATGGTTTTTAGTTGATGGGGTTCTCAACTGAAAATTCCAACATATTCTGAAACTGTATTTGGATGGGATCATGTCTTGGTTTGAAATAGAGCTATGATGGACAGTGAATACATCCAGAGTAGAAATTCAGTCTGTGCCCATGCAGCTCCAAGATCTGGTTTCACATTATTATAGTCAGATACTTCATCTGAATGCTGTCACTACAACTGACTCTGTTACATGCTTTAGAATCATGGAATCATAGA
>VWZD01011530.1:2190-17676 GCA_013396695.1 Sakesphorus luctuosus
TTTCTTAAAACATGGGCTGCTACGGCAGGAAGGCAAACATCCTGCTATGTCAAATTCCAATGGACCACAAACACTTTCACCTTCCTCAAGTACCAAGTTGCAATCCTTTGCATATATGGACTGGTAAGAATATTGAATGTAATTTCAAAAGCATATGACTGCGCATATATACTAACATTGTATATCTACATATTTCACCAAGTACAAAATTCCTGCCACCTTCAAAATTTTCAGAAATGTACTTATGAAATGTATATTCTCAGTACATTAGGATTTTTTCTATTATAAACAAATTAAATATTATGTAAATGAAGACAGTTAGGACCATGCTGGCTTGAAATGTGGCATGACGGAACACTAATTTCAAGTAATAACATCCCACAGCCAGAACTTCACATGTTTGGTGTTCTTTGTCAATGTGACCCCTCCACGCTCATTCAGTTTCTTTAAAAACTAAGAATCTCAATGTGATCATTTAGGGATTATGCAGAAAACCCAAAATTTCAATAAATGTTCCATAAAATAATTCCAACTTTTTAAAAAAATGTTATAAAGAAACTGTTTACAGAAAAAAGCCTTCTGCATTGGCTTTCCTCTTACATATTAATTAACCTAATGACACTTGAGTGCTGTATTATTCAAGGCCCAGTTGTGTCAGAGTAAATCAAATCTCATAATACACTGGAAAAGTTTCAAATACGTGCTATGCTTTACACATACTTCAGTTAATACTCTTGGAAATAAATTGCCTCATAGACTGATGAAAGTGACAGACTTCAGCACACCACTGTTTGCACCCAACTGAGGCCATTATCATTCATTACAGGGTGTGGGGTTTTTTTCTTTTCTTAGCTAAGTAGCAATAATTTTCTCTAAACAATTAAGGCTTCTGTGTATTTTTTTTTACTCTTTAAATTACTTTCAGCATTAAAGGTGTCACAGGATCATTTATCCTCTCTTGAGCAGTAGTTACTTCAGTGACAGTTACCGCAGAACTCACATGGATGCCTTTCCCTGATCCCCTCCCATCTGAAACATCCCAGAAGAGTGCAAATAACTCTTACATTGTCTATATATGCAATACGATGTTAGGCACCAATGCTCAAAAGGCCACTAAACTACTCAGTTGAGGAAAAGGTTTAACAGCCCAAGCCAAGCACTTTCAGCCTTGCAGTCTAGTGCAAGGTGTTGCCATTGTTTGCCTCAGATTTGCGGTTCGTTCTCTATACGTTTATTCAGTAATTTCCACTATTTATTTTGCTTTAGGAATTCAACACTTAAAAAAGAAACAAATTGCAAAAAATTCTAAGTGAGAAACAATTTCTAAAACTTTCATTTAGAAACACTAAAGCGTTACAGAAACAGTAGCCTTGGTATTTTTCTTTTCAAGTGAGACAGGGCATGTAATTTTGTACAAACTCAAAATTACAAACAAAAATCTAATATAGCACTAATCAGAATATGATAGGAATTGTTCACTGGAATATGACAGGCTTGTGACACAAAACTGCTATGTATACACTTTATGGTAGTAGATCCAGAGCTCTCAGCTGGGTAAAATTTCAGAAAGGTAATTTTCCTAGATAACCAAGGTACCATTGTCTTCTGTTCCACTGCAGTTTTGTGCTTTGCATAATGGTAACTTTTGTATAACACCTTCCACACAGGAAGTAAATCCATCTAATGTACAAGCCATAAATATGACTATATCAACATGAATTTCATATCTGATTTTGTTTTGTAAAAATAAATTTTAATAATCATGCATAAAAATGTTTTTGTTCTTTTAGGATGCTGAAAAAACCCTATGGTATGTTATCATGGAAGAGTCAATACTTAAAATTATTGTGCACTTGAAAATACTTGTAGCTAATTTGTAAAAATCCTGAATTCCTTAATTTGTTGATAACTACATCCAAGGGAGCAAGCCAGAGGAAGTATAATAAAATATATAGGTTTAAGGAATTATATAATATTATTTCCTCTTTGCAGTTCACACTAGTTTAGCTAGCTGAGCTACAAACTCTTTTTCCAGAGGTCATAAACAGGATGTGCTGATGCTGCATAAGAGAAGAGGTCAACTCTCATTGACTGAAAGCAGGGGTAAGATGAAATGATAACGAAGTGGCAACATCACTTGAAAGCTCACTAATAATAGCAGGGAAAGACAGTATCTCCTGATTAAGTGTCCCAGTCAGCATGAATAAGCATTTAATGTTTCTGTGTCATATCCTAGTGTGTATATATGTATTAAAAATGCTGCTTCATCATGAAATTATTCCAAAGAAGGTCATCCTTATTGCAACATGAATTGAAATAGCATTCTGAAAATTATATGATAATTGTTACTGTAACAAGTACTATTTTCATGATAGTTTTTCTCTTTGCTATATTTTCTTTACGTTTTCTAATATATATTCAGGATGTAGTGCCTAGAGGGTGTCCTTCCTGTTCTGGACCGTTTCCCACAATGTCTTTTTCATAATAAATAGTTTAGTCCCTTGTTCTTTTCAACATGAAAACCATATGTATATTTTGAAATCTATTCTAAGAAAGTACTATAAGCAGCATTATATTTGAGGAGAGAATAGAAATTACTAGCTACACAGCAAATTGCAGAGTCCATCTTCACACTATCACAAATGTTAAGACTGAACAAGTAATGGCAACAAGCTATGATTCAATAATAAAAATAATTAGTCTGGAAGATTAAAAGTCTGGTTTCTTTGCAAACATTAAAAGCATTCGTGATGCCTGGCAATACTCAGTAGTACTTATAAAAGAAACAGAATTGTAATAAAATAAGTTCTTGTACTAAAATCCAGAGAACTACACTTGTAACACAAGTTACATAGTGCAAGTTTCTGTGTTAGTATGGACAAATCTTGAATCTGAATTCTTGTGTTCTGTAAAGCTTTAGGCCTCTGGGCTGAGTTCAGTAGTAGTAGCCCAAGAGCAAGCTAACACACAACAGAATTCCTGACCATAGCCTCTTCTTGCTTGTGGCATTCCTTTCCATTTCTTGAGCTGAGGCCCCCCAGCAAGGTAGACTCCTTTACATTCCATAATTCCAGACCAAAAACCTAATTTATCTTCAGTGCTACACATGTGATACAAGGCATTATTAAATTAAATATTTAGGGATTTGATTTAACCCATCAGGCTTGACCAATCCACACTGCAGGTAAGTGTGTATTCAGACTGCAGACTCTTTTTTGTTTTGGCATAGTATGCAGTTGCCCCAAACTCTATTCCACCATGTCAGGTGCTATGTAAATTTAGGATCTAGTATCTATGCCTTCTTCAGAATGCTTCCCCACTCAAAAAAAAAGTAGGACACAAGACTGAGTACTGGATCCTGATCAAAAATCACAAACTTGGAATAACTGCCTATAGCCATCAAACATAGTGATTTCATTTTAAGTATTTTCTAAAGAAGATAAGCAGTCTTGCATTTCCCACAACATTGCATAAAAATACAGCCACATTTTAGTAGAGTCTCCAAACTGTACTCCTACTTGCACATTGTAGGGATGTTTGTCTGTCCATGCTTGTAACAGATATCTGTTAAAGAATACACAGAGACTAGTGCCTTGGCTGTTCTGAAACACATGCAACAACCCAAAAATTACACAAAAATTCCCTGAAAATAGTTGAAGCTTTTTTTTTGCACTATTTTTCTTAATACTTTAAAACATTGAAGTCTTGCAACATTAGTTCCGACTCAGAATCAATCTCTATATGAAACAACTGATGCAGCAGAGACATAATACAGACTGACATACAGATAGAACCAATTCTGCAAATATTGTTCTTCAAAAAATTATGAAAAACAGCCAGTGAAATTTATTTTCTTTACTGTGGTTGTAGTATACAGAGATTGTATATTATCTAGCAGGATATATTTAATTAAAAGTAGCAATTTTTCTTTTCTTCAAAGGTTACTCTTCCCATCCATTCCATGTACAGGCTTTCAGCCCTTTTAGGAGCAGATTTAACATTATTTTTGTTATGTGAACTTTTAAATCCTGAAACCTATACATTTAACAATGTAATATTAATATAAAGTGAGAGATACCTGTATTACTAAAAAAGGATATACTGAATGTTAATTCAAAGGAATTCTAATACATTCCAAAATGAACTTTAAAAGTCTTTAATTTAAAAAAAAGTTATTGAATTTTAACATTTTTCTTAAAAAAATCTACCACAAGATTGAGAGAAAAAACATGTAATTGATTAAAAAGCTACATCTATCTTTCTGCATTTAGATTCTAAGTAACAGATGTATCAAAAAGATCAAAATGAAGGGTTTTCTATTTAATGTGTCATGTGAATAATAAAGCTATCTGTTACATTTTGACACTCTAAGCTTTAAGTATCAGAATTATAAACTACACGAGTCGTGTCGTAAAACTACCACCGGATGGTCTGAGTACTTTAGTACTCACCTTTTGGCATTTAAGACACCAAACCTGAACACATACAGCCTCACAAGTGAAAAATCAATAAGAAAAATCACTTCCCTTGATCTTTTGGCTACAGTCTCCCAAAGCAGACTGGTGTGGTACTAACAAAAAGGAGCACTGATGACTTCACCTGTTGTCCACCATGACATTCAGGTATGTTTCTGCACACCTGTCAGTCCAAACTCAGGCTATGCTGTTACATAAAGTTAATTAATTTCACATAACCAATATCTAATTTGTCCTTATTAGACTTCACAATGTCTCTAGTACCTCAGTGCTCCAGCTTAATGAGATTGCTCAGAGCAGCAGTCCCCCACAGCTTGGTGTCATCTGTCATCACTGTTCTGGTTGCAGTCCATCCCATCTTTCTCATTGCTTATGAAGACATTAAATAACAATGGCTGCAGTAGACAGCTCTGTGAAGTGCCAGTAGTGCCACACACTTTGTACTAATGCCTTGTTCAGTTTACACAACCATTCCATCTCTTTTCCATTTGCCTAAAAGGATACTGCAGCTACAGAATACCATGTCAAAAGACGCGTTTCATCAAGAAAAATTACATCTATCGGTCCGTCCTCATCCACTGAGTCAATTATCTAATCACAAAATTCAATCATATTGCTGAAGCCTTTGCCCTTGCTGAATTTAAGGTGGTTGCTTCCAGTCATCTTGTCTTTGACATATCTTGAAATTCCTTCCAAGGGAATTTGTGATCATCCTGAGAATTCTTCATGATCTTCCTGGGAACTAAGGTGAGGTTGACCAGACTGTGGCCCTCCAATACTTTTCCCCGCCCTTTAAGAGGATATGATGACATTTTCCTTCTTCCACTCATTGGGAACCTTTCACAGTCAACATAAACTTTCAAAAAGAATAAAGAGTGGTCTTGAAACTACAAAATTTGTTTCCGGTGATAAGAATTAATATACTTTTTTGCAACACATTTCCCTTCCTTCTGAATATCAAAAGCTACATTCGTGATTAAAAAAAGTTTACTCAAGACACATGAGAAGAAAGCTGTTTTAAAAAACTGCTTTTCAAAAGAGTTGCTTTCTTTTTAGTACTACATTAAAACCGAACGTATGCTATATAGTTAAGCTTATGGCAGGTAACTTTCTTTTTACTATTATTTTATTGCTAACTTAAGAAAACTGTGGTTTAGGCTTGGACTCGATCATTTTCTTTCAAAACACCCACATGACAGAAAAAGCCTTCAAACCTTTAATTACAGAAGAGGCAGGAAATTGGCACCTGAATTTGCTATCTTACTGAGGAGCATTGATCAAAGCAATACTGATAAACACGGTTTTGGAAAAGAGGATCCGAGTATGGAATTACATATTAAGAAACAGACAAAATATGAGCACAGAAAATTAGCATGTTGCTTTGTATTGCCTGAGAGTATGTGCTTAGTAATTGGATAATTTATCCTCCTTTTCACAATTAAAGTGATTAGAATTAGGACCCTTTTCACAGAGACATGAGACGGGGGAAGGCTTGATTTAAACTATCACAGCAACCACTTTTTTCAGTATGGTACAAGATATAGCAGAAATGTGATTTGAACCCATTGTTGGGTCAACTAGTTGGTCCCATATTACACATCAGCAATACATGCATGGCCATCACTAACATTCTAGCACTACTAATTTGTGGCTTATAACAAAATGTTCAACTGAATCTCATGCTTTAGGTGTTCTTAAACCATCCTGACTTTGTAAGGCACTTCTGAGCCCAACACTGAGCAGTGATTTTTGTTCCATACTGCCGATCAACATCATTGATATAGAAAACCCACTCTTTTCTGTTATTGTCAAAGCCCCGGCTATTGCCTAGGTAGCAACACTCCTACAAATTCATGATACCCAAAAGAGCAGGTAACAGTTCTTGGGACTTATCACACTTAGTTAATTTACCATCTCTGTTGGAAAACTGAAGTTTACCCCCAAACTCAAAACACCACCTTACCCTACTTTCACAAAACCTACATTAATCGTTTTTCAAAAAAAGTCACTAAAAACCCACACATTTTTCCTTTTTACTATTTTGATGCAATATGTACCTGTGTGATACATAATCATTTGCAAAATTCAAAAAGCAAATGAAAGTCACTATTACTTTCAATATGATTCAGTAATTTTTTTCAATGATATGCAAGCTTGAAATTCTACTTTGTGCCACAGGTGCAACATCTATTCTCATAAAACAATATCTCAGATATAAAAAACCTTTACCACTGATTTATCACTCTCTTCTCCCTCAGTTATCTAGCTTCCACCTCTTTGACATCTGCAAAAATTGGAATTTCATCTCACTTCATCCAGTAGCACCAGTATATCCATGAAATCTCCCTGCAGAGAAGATTTTAGAAAACTTCCACATCCAAAATGACCAAACTAAATGAGACATATATTTAAGAATCATAATGAAACATGTGGAGATACATTTGATTCTCTACTCAGTGCTCAATATTCATGAAGAAATATGCTGGAGTTCCATCTGTTCTACTCTTGCAGTACATCGCTCACATTGTATTATCTTAAATATATTCCAGAATTCTTGACAGTACTAGGTCTAAGTCTTCACAGTTAAGTGTTCCCCCTTACAAGTACTGCATTAGGAAAAAAAATGGTTTATTCTTCCCAATGGAAAAAAAAAAGAAAAAAAAAGGAAAAATGCAAAACTGGACCTTTCTAAATTAAATGTCCAAACAAGTACTAATATTTTAGTAAGTATATTCATCAAGAACTGGGAAATTCTTGAGGACAATATATATAGAAATCTTGCTAAAATATCTTGTAGATAAAAATATTCCTTAAGAGAAAAAACCCCCACATGTTTTGAGGTTTTTTTTAAAACCTACAAAATAAAATGGTAAGACGGTATTAATAGTGAGGACAGTCTCAGTGTGGCTTAGGGACACTGAAATCTTACTTTCCTCTTTTGGCTCATGTGCAAAAGGAAAGGAAAATGGAAAGAGGACAACATGGTGCCTACCACTAGACCCTTCTTCTAGCTGCTCACCATAGCATTTACAACACACATCAGCTACCTCAACTTCATTTACCAGTCTATGTATCGATACTGCTGTATTTACCTGTAAGACACTTTAGTAATCTAGTACTATGAAAAAAATGCTTATTTATTTAGATTCATTACAAATCTCATGAAAAAGAACACCAAGACAGAAAACTCTTTCAAGTACTAACCGCGTATCATTTATCTTGATAACATGGCCTCAATGTTTTGAGTGATTCGATATATTCCAATATGCAATATATGTTATAACATTGACTTCTTCCATAAAACTGAATGTAGGAACCTGAATGTTTACAATTTGATAAATTAGAATCCATTGGATGTGCAGCCATTAAGTGTAATATTTCAATTCCCAAAATTCTATTTATTTTAAATATATATGGAAATATGAAACACTCTTCCATTATGCTGTATATATTTTTTTCCAATAAAAGCTAAGAAAATAAAGGTTGTAAGTGCCTTCTACTCTAAGCTGTAGAATTATTTAGAACTCTTACAGTAAATTCTTTATAGTTCTGTTAAGATCACCTGTGAGTTTGAAAAAATTATTATTCGGTCCTGATTGAAAAATATTTTCAATTTAGTATTATACAACTATCTTTCCTTGTTAGGACTCCGGGAACACAGTGTTAAGCAAACTGTGGCCTGGTTTTGTGTCATCTAGACTGGTCTAGGATAACACAATTATCTCACACTCTCAGGCTTTAATGACAGAAGAAGGACTGTCCTTTTCAGCTCAGGACTCTCTAATTACTTTTTAAAGTAAAATTAGTAATACAATATAAAACTCAAATATATTGATGAGTAATAGGCTTTGCTCCTCTAATTTTGTACCAAAACATATTTCATGTCACATTTCAACAAGTGCAAAGATTATTGTCAGTCTGGAGAAAATTAGCAGGAAAAGACACTAAAAAGCTGTAACCATCAAGCATGTAATTTAATTATTACGCTTTAAGAGAAACAGCAAGTATCTGAAACCAGCTTACAATACTTTGTATTCTATACCAAATAGCAATTTTAAATCTTACAAACTAAGAAATACAAATATTTCTACTTTCCTCAAAACAATTTATCAAGGACTATAAGGAAAATGTGACATCCATTACGATGACATATGGTCAACTTTACATGTGTAAGATAGGTTCTGCTTTACATCAGTGCACCAAGGAATGCAGACTACTAATACTGTTACTATCAAACAATTTAAATCACAGAATCACATAATATGACGAGTTGGAAGGGACCCACAAGGATCATCGAGTCCAGCTCCTGGTCCTGCACAGGACCATCCCCAAGAGTTACACCATGTGCCCAAGAGTAGTGCCAAAATGCTTCTTGAACTCTGTCAGGCTTAGTGATGTGATCACTTCCCTGGGGAGACTGTTCCAGTGCCCAACCACCCTCTGGGTGAAGAATCTCTTTCTAATATTCAACCTGAACCTCCCCTGATGCAACTTCAGGCCATTCTCTTGGGTGCTGTCACTGCTCACCACTGAGAAGAGATCAGTGCCTGCCCCTCCTCTTCCCCTCACAAGAAGTTGTAACTGCAATGAGGTCTCCCCTCAGTCTCCCCTTCTCCAGGTTGAACAGACCAAGTGACCTCAGCTGCTCCTCATATGGCTTCCCCTCAAGGCCCTTCACCATCTTCAAGTTTGCAGCTTGTTAATTATTTACCACACACATGCAATTTTTTTCTCAAACAGTGCAAATTAATAGAACTTTTTTTTCCTGGAACGTTATTTTTACTTTGTCTAATATATAATGCACTCATCCAGAGTGCATGGAGACCACATTCTTGAAAAAATCGTGGAACAGGTCACAGAACTCATAAACAAAAAAATCACAACCCTTTAATTGTTTCTGGGAAGCATACAGGAATTTCATTAAAATCTAACTATCAAAGAGTTGTTCTACAACACCAGCTTGAATATATTACATTCAATACACTGGTAAGAACCAATAACATAACCAGCATTCACCTTATTAATTCTTTAATTTTCTTTTTGTGATGTGTCATCTACATTACATTTGTTTTAGTAAATATCTTCAATTTGCAAAATATTTCTTAGCAAGTCTCACAAAAATGTTTTAACCTTTTTTTACTCAATGCTTCTTAGAAAACTTTGAGAAAGTGATTGCTCTGGCTATCTCCTTGGCTTTTAGTAGAGATCACTTTTTATTCTCTGCTGAATTTCAACTAATTTGAAAGAAAGAAATTGCAAACATTAAGTTCCATGAACTTTTACAGTTCTGTATTTGCTCTTTTGATGTTTAACTTTACTGAAATATCCTTTTTTTCCTAATTCAATTAAAACTACAGCCACAATTCTATTAATTTATCTATACTTAACTATTAATGTACAATATTTATAAAAATTAGTTAGTCCATATATTGTAGCTATATTCATAGGTGCCAATAAAATGCGGCATAAATCCCTCCACGGTGTGTACAGAACAATACTGAAAACAGAGGAATCCTGTGATTCTAATCTAAGTTATACAAAGGTGTCTGTCAGACCATTTTACTGAACAGATCAGGAGTCACTCATTTCTAAAATTCGGTATAGTATACCAATACTACTTCTGCAAGCTTCATATCCTCAAACAACCTCCACATGGCTTATATCAAGTAATGCATATTCTCAACAGCACACTATAAAAATTATATTGACAAACTACGGTGTAATTGGATGTGGTCAATATGTTCTTGAGAAGACTAAGCACTGTGGGTCACTCTTCTACCACATTACCTGAGGGTCATGAGTCATCTGTGATGAAAATCTTAAGCAATGTACTTACAGCCACAGGCCAAGGTCTGTCTGCAGCAAACTTCACAATCTTGGCCCACAGCATGGCACCTGCTGAGAGTGCTGCAGTTTTCTTTTTGTTGTGGTGTCAGGAAAGGATCAGGGAGTGGAAAGAAAACAGTACACCCTCAGGTCTCTGTGTCAACATGGGATCAGCGTTATTCACCTGATGCACTCAAACGTTCCTTAATATTGATTTATGTGTAACTGCACCCAAATTGCATGTTAAAATCCATAAAATGTAAATGGTGATGTGCTTTACTTCAAGGGAAAGCATACTACGCCTGTATGCAAAAATGCAAACATGGAAAAAAACCTGTAGATACAGCCCAAGAACTAATTGCTTTAGGACTGTCACAACATGCAGAAAAGTTGATTTCTGTTGTTGATCTACAGATAAACGACTGTCTACAACTGCAACGGAAATGAACCCCAGTGTTGTCTCCATGGAAACACATACTTGCATGAATAAATGAACACGAAAATCAGTGTTGAGTATGTTTCAAAAACTACTCATTCTTTTCGGAAAGAAAAAAGAAGGAGAACCATATCACTTGGAAAAAAAAAAAGCCTTGTGATGTGAATGACAGCATGAGATACACAAGTCATCATGGCTGCAAAGATCCTGACCGTATCTTAACAATAATTTAACATTTGATCAAAAACAAAGCAGTGACCTACTATTTACATGTCCTAAAATACATTCTTTAGCTCAGTAGCAATATTCACTGACACTAACAAACCAGCAAAGTTATGCCTCTGTTTTGTAATGACTAAACCCTCAATGACAAGAAATTTACAGGTTCAGAAAGTAAAGCTTTCCATTGAAAGCTGTCTCTCACAGGATCCTTCTGGACAAATTATTCAGCACATAGCTGGATAAACACATCATGCAGTGGGTGAGCAATTGGCTCATGGGTTGAGCATAGAGGCTGACAGTGAATGGGGTGACATTAGACTGGTGACCTCTCATTAGTGGGGTTCTACAGAGCTCCATCACGGTCCCTGTGCTCTTTAATATCTTCATAAATTATTAGGATGCAGGACTCAAAGGGATACTAGGCAAGCTTGCAAATGACAGAAAACTGGGAGGAGCTGTTGACTCTCCTGAAAGCGGGGAGGCCCTGCAGACAGACCTTGAAAATTAGAGGATGGCAATCACCAACCATTTGAAGTTCAACAGGAAGAGCTGGATTCTGCACCTGGGATAGGACAACCCATGATGTATGAACAGACTGGGGAATAAGATGCTGGGAAGCAGTGCCATGGAAAGGGACCTGGAAGTCCTGGTCAATGGCAAGTGAAATGAAGACAGCCAGGAGGGCCAACCGTGTCCTGTCAGCCTGTCAAGCGAAGCGATTGTTCCACTCTGCTCTGCACTGGGGTGGCCTCACCTGGGATATTGTGTGCAGTTTTAAGCTATTAGAGAGTGTCCAGAGGAGGACAATGAAGATGTTGAAAGCCTTAGAGGGGAAGCTGTATGAGGAGCAACTGAGGGCACTTGGTCTGTTCAACCTGGAGAAGGGGAGACTGAGGGCCTCACTGCAGTTACGACTTCCTTGTGAGGGGAAGAGGAGGGACAGGCACTGATTTCTTCTCTGTGGTGAGCAGTGACAGCACCCAAGAGAATGGCCTGAAATTGTGTCAGGAGAGGTTTGGGTTGGATATTAGAAAGAGGTTCTTCACCCAGAGGGTGGTTGGGCACTGGAACAGGCTCCCCAGGGAAGTGGTCCCAGCTCTAAGCCTGACAGAGTACAAGAAGCATTTGGACAACGCTCTCAAACACGTGGTATGACTCTTGGGGATGGTCCTGTGCAGGACCAGGAGCTGGACTCGATGATCCTTGTGGGTCTCTTCCAACTTAGCATAATATGTGATTCTGTAACTTTAAGACTTCCTTTTCTCTGCAGTATATTGTTGAATAGGTTCAGAAATTACTAGGTGGAATGGGTAAAGTGCTTGTTAATGCTACTTCCTTAAAAACTAGGCTAAAAATTCTGGGGTTAAATATTATTTGAAAGGTTATAAAAACAGATCAATTTGACCTTTTTTTATATACTCCAAGCTGATGAGCTCAGGCTACCCTTTCTCTCCTGCTAATGGCTACTTTTCCACTTGGCTGTAAATTGGGGATAGTCATAAACAATGACTAATCAAGTGCAACTCGTTATTATGCTAGTTACTTCATTGTCATATGGTATTTATTAACCATATAAGTCTGATCAGTAACCTTGGCTTGGATGGAGTTTTGACCTTGACAAATGTCTGAAAGAACTGTAGCAAGATTAGAATTTTAAGCATTCTCTGAAGCAGCTAAATTCTTGAGCCACTGTGTTAAAAAGGTAATGAAAAACCAAAATAACAGAACCACAAATAACACCTAATCCATGGACTAAATTCAAGTGATTTATTATGAGAAAATTAAATTCCCTTAATAGTTTTAAAATATATTTGGAAATTATTAGCCAAACTTTTTTTAAATCCAGATGCATTTTCTTTTTATTTTAGAAAGTATTTAAAAACATGAGAGCCATAGTCTTTCAACATTATAGGAGTGATTTAGAAGCCCGATATGACTAATTACATTTAGAAAATTATTATTTGAGCATATACCCCACAATTTTAATACCATGAGCGAAATCATCTGAAATATGTATAACAGCCAAGAAAGCATTTGTAAAAATACTGAAAACAATTCAGTATTAAAGACAGGTACAACTTTCCCATGTTCTTTGTGACCAGGAATTTGTCAGTACATTCTAGCATGCACAGCATTGTATAATGCAAAAGAAATATCAGGAGACTCAACACAGATAAATACCTGAAGCAAAGGTGCAAAGAGGACAGAGCCAGTCTCTTCTCAGTGGTGCTCAGTGACAAGAGAAGTAACAGGCACAAAATGAAACATTGGAGAATCCCTCTGAAGAGTAGTAAACACTTCTGTCAGAGGGTAATCAAGCATGGTCACAGGCTGCCCAGAGAGGCTATGGCAGCTCATCCTTGGAGACATTCAAAAGTTATCTGGCCACAACCCTGGACAATGGGCTTTGTAGGGCTCTGCTTGAACAGGGTGTTGGACCAGAAGACCTGTAGAGGTTCCTTCCAACCTCAACCCATTCTCAGCAAGGCAGTATTTAAAACTGAGAAAGTTGAGACCCAAATGGATCATACTTCTACACGACTAAAGCAAGTACTTGGCTATAACGAGGTATTTAGGCAAAAACATAAGATGAAATAAGGAGATACGTTGATTTAACTACTTTACTCAGACCAAAATACCCTAGAACACTATTAAAATATTGTCATATATACCAAAATGCAGAAAATTAAGACCAAATATAAATATCCACTGATATTTCAAATAGATTAGTTCACATGAATACCTGATGATAATGGATACTTATATTAAAATTTATGGTAACAGATTATTAGCTGGCTGACCTTTGGATTACCTCATTATTATTACTATTTGCTGTTTATCACTGGAGCTAAGGGGTTTTTCTATTCTTAAGAATTATTTTTAAATCAGAACAATTAAATCTGGACAATTATGCAAATCTCAGATTTTCTTTTCATGCACTTTTTAAAAAATATAATCTAGATTTGTAACAGTACAGCTTTAGAATCTGGTATAGGTACATAACTTATACCTAATTGGTGAATGGACTCAGGACCTTTCCTTTCACTTTTGTTCATTTTTTTGGGGCATCTTTGGAATCTCCTGGATGCTTTTGTATTGCTATTTCAACATTTCCAAAATCTAGAAAATTCTTTTTAATAGGAAACATTAAATACAAAGTAATATATATGCGTGTATGTAAATATATAGTCTAGGTAACAGTACATTTATTATCCTGCAATGTTCACCATGCAGTATTGCTATCCCACCAAAGTATAGAATGCACACATTTAGTGTATCCAATAATATTTTCTGCTCCATTTCATCATTATTTCAGGTAACTAAATAGCATACATATACATATATTTCATAAATAGCAGGGAGACATCTCAGATACCTTTCTTGAAATTAATTTCTTAAAAATATTCCAGATATGTTCTGGATATAGCTCACTGGGATAACTAAGGGTACATTTGAAACATACTTTGACTAATAATGTAGGGATTGAATTGCAACTTGAACCTGAAGAGAGGTGGTGTTGCCTAACCAGGTGAAGAGTAAGTGCTACATGCTGAACCACGAAATATAAAATCCTACTCAGTCTCTAAATATCAGAAAGGGTGTACATTCTTCCTGAGAATTAAAGCTCTACAACTACTTGATCAGTGGGGATGGTTACTATTCAGACTTTGTAACTCTCAGTCATACTACAACCAACACTGCAAACTGCCATGTTCAGAGGGAACTAGCGTTGGTAGCAAGTGTATAACCAGAGTGTGAAAACTATCAGCAAACTTTCCTCTACCTACAAAAGATGCACTGAAATTTTTATGGCATATGGGCCCCACAGCATGGCTCTGAGTAAAGATACTAAGATAAGTGAAGGAACTAATTAGCAAAAAAAGAACTAAGCATTAACATACAAAATACTTTAATCCTCCTATTCTACTTTTTTATGGGAAATGCATCGATATTAGTTATAAATTTTCAATTTCTAAGGAAACTTATTAGGATATAGGCAACTTTCATAATTATTCTGATACCAGTCTACTATTAAATTTCACATTCATTTCTAAGACAGCTCAGCTAATTTGATAGCAAATAACTGTTGAGTTAATCCTGCAGCAAAACTGTTGTTTTATACAGTGACATATTTTCAGTGAAAACTATGAGTCCTGATGAAACTACACCAAATACTAAATCCATGCTAGCTACACAGCCCAAAAGTTGTAACACTTGTGAATTCTCACTTCTCTTGGAAAGAGATTCTATTCCTTAAACAGTTAAGCATGTTTGAGTGATCAAAAGGATGTTGGTTTTTATCAAGACATCAGTATATTTGTATATTTTTACTTCTTTTATTTGTTTTATTCTTTTAAAAAAAATCNAGCAAGGTAAAGGGAAGATAAATGTAGGCAGCCACCATATCTGAAAGATCCTTTACCAGCTAATCCCCTAATTAGTTACACATAGTGAGGTCAACTATACTTCTGCTTTTCAAGGTGCAGTGTCTAGACTTTAAAACTGTACTTCTAATCCTGTCTGTGA
>VWZD01011565.1:2767-16791 GCA_013396695.1 Sakesphorus luctuosus
AAATTCTTTACAGAGTCAGTATACTGCATGGTAACTGTTGCTGCAATTGTCTCTTTCTTAGATGAAGAATATCATGAGAGTGCTGGAACAGCATGAAATTCAGCCATACGAGGTTGCACTAGTCCATTGGGAGAATGAAGAGATGAGCTACAGAATAGGAGAGTAAGTATCTTCAGGCATTCTCTATATAAAAGCTAAGAGACACCTCATCTAAATTCCAGCAAAAGCAGCTAGTTAAAATATACTTGTCCTTACACTNTTGCTTACGCTATAGATTCTGTAAATTCAGAAGCTCTGTGCCCACACAACTGATGATGTTCTTCAACAGTCCTGAGCAGTAACTATGTACTTCACAGGAAGAAAAACTAATAAGCATTATTGAGACAAGTCTGATTTTAAAGAGGTTGCTTTCCTTATTGCCCTTGAGGTTCACATACAAAGATGTAATTCTGCACAGGCTTTACTTCCTAGGAAAATTATGACTTGAATACTGTGTAAAGATAAGCCTGGCAAGTTGTCTTTCCTTGTTAAATGTTTTTTCATCCTGGGGAGAAAATTATCTGTGCAGAAATATTTCTCAATGAAAATGATTGTATAAATTACCTGTAATTTTCCAACAGCACCAAAGAACCACTCCTAGACAGGACACCGTTAACACTAGAGACTGAACTAATGAGGTTTAGCTTATTTAAGGTAACCTAATAAGGAGACAAGTCTGTGTTTTTTTCTGGCCATTTGAAAACTGCATGTACTATCCAGTTGTGTAATTTGTGATTCTTGACATACTTCATTGTGCTTATGCAAGTTTCATAGTGAGACTGACATGAAAAATTGAATGAGTCTTATGCCCCCTTTTCTTTACTACTTGCCCCCTATGCAGTAGACCTTTCAGGGAAAGTAACATCATAGTGGAGAGGGAGTGATATTGGTAACAGTGACAGCAGAAAAGGAAAACAAAGTTAATAGAGGGCCTAGAGAACGAGAGAGAGGCCAGCATCCTGCTTACTCTGAATTATCTGTGTATGCAGTAATTCTGTAGTTACCACCACAGCTTGTTACACTTTCATTTAAACTAGAAAATTTGTTCATAATATTAGTGTTAGACTGAGGAACTAAATTTCAGTCATTTGTTTCGGTTATTGTCAGATTGAACATGAGTGAAATGCAAGGATGATAGCCGTATAGATACGGCACACTTCATATAAATAAACAACCAAACCTTACTTGCATTGTTCATTATTCTTTAAGTGTTCCTTTGCTGGTGGTTTAGTCAATGAAGATGCTTCAATCTTGTTTTAACAGAGGTCAGTCAAAGCTCCATAAAGGACAAATCATTTTAAATTCTGAGCTGGATAGTGATGAAGTTGTTCTGCAGAAATTTGCCTTTTCAAATGCTCTTTGTCTTTCTGGTAAGTTAATGTTGTTCATACTATGAGCCCAGGCTACACATTTTGTGAAATGTCATTATGAGTGGGACTTTTACAGCAACAGGTTGGAGAAGACTTGGTGTGTGGTTTAAGTAAACTGTAAAGAGTGATTGTGCTTCAGTGAGAGGATTTTTTAATGTTTTTACCGTGTTTTCTAAAAATTGGAATTGCCTTATTCAATATAAATAATTTTAAAGATGAACAAAGCATATTAATAAACATGCTTTGCAAAAGATACATTCTACTGAGTATCCTGTTCCCCACCCTTGAGAAGTATCCTGGGATAATGACTGTAGAGACCAGTATTAGAAACCAGTCAGTAATCTTGCGTAATTCATCCTGACATTTCCTCTGACAGAGAAAGCTAGATTCCAGCTATGGAAGTGAAGAAGAGCAGCAATTCTCAGGTGTAGCAGTAACAGATACGTGAGCTAGAGTCACAGATGTTTTCCAGGTTTATTAACCATGGTAGGGGACAGTGGGAGGCACTGCAAAGGATTCAGGCTCAGCAGTGGTTCTGCTGCTTACAGAAATAACACCTCTCAGCTGCTTCAGACCTTGAGTGATGTCAGAAGTGGGAGCAGACACAGCAGCAGTTAAGGCTGTCCTGGGAAAGGCCTTCAAAGGAAGTCTGGTCAGTCTATCCCTACTGCCTTTAGGGTAACTTACCAGATTCCAGTAGTATTTGGGGAAGTGCACCTTTACACAGGAGGAGAGATAGCAAGAAACAGAATGCAAGTTTTTGAAGTGCTACACCATGTGATCAAGGAGTGCAGTGTAACTAAATAGTTCTCGACTGTTAATGGAAAAGCTGTTGAGAAAAAGCCTATTGTTCTCTATAGTTTTCATAAAGCCACTGTATGGGAGAGTAGTGCCATATAAAAGGGAGCAAGCAATTTATTCCCAGGGGATAATTGGTACCAGTTTATGTTAGTGTGAGACATGCACATCATAAAGGAAAACAGTTCAATAAAAATAAAGTATGCAAGTATAGCCCTAAGTGAAATTTACAACACAGCAGAAACCAGCTTCTGTCAAATAATGGGTGATAGCTGAAATGCTTACTGGCTCTTTTTTCAGGGGCTAAATGAAACATCTTTTAAGTTGGTGATTTGGATCAGGCCTCCGTGTTCAAAAGATCAGTGTGCAAAATGCTCATCACTGAATTTACTGTCAGTGTCCTAACCAGATGATAGTAATCAGTTACTACCACAAGAGAGTTCATTCGGGCAATTAATGATTCATTTTTTCTGGTTGAACAGGGTTATTTTTTTTATCTGTTGCTACTTCATTCTTGTCTGGTAATCCGTGGCTTAAAGAACAAGGCCTGAGTTACATCATCATCTTGTAGAAACACCTTTCCACGCTCAAGCTGAGATGTAGAATTAGTGTTGCCATTGGCTGTGCTGAACTTAAGCTTTGATGGAAGTTACATCTTCCATAAACAGTATGCTCACCTAAAAAGAAAATGGGAGATTGCTCAAGTTTGAATTTAGCTTTATCAAGTACAGATGGAATGTCTCTACAAGCTAAGTCTCTGTGGAAGGAGCATGCTGCATCAATACTGGACAAATGGAGAATGAGAGCTGTGTAGGACACTAGAAATGCAGTGGAGGCTTCACACACAGAGTAGAACACTGAGACACACAACTTTTGAGCTGAAGCAAACTTCTCCAGGATCTGAATGGATCATTTGGAAAAGAAAGTTGTGATCAAGGTGAAGGTTGTTCTGCATGCAGAGCTGTGTCAGCACTCAGCCCAGATTTATGTATTGATATATGAACAGTGATTGTATAATACAAATGGTAACTTGCTGCAAATAATTTTGTAAGCATGGACATGTCCTGAAGCAGCCTGTTGGCAGATTTAAAGCTACAATTACTTGAAAAATATATACCTCTCACAGTCTTCTGCTTTGTCACCTCTGTGTTGCAGTAAAGCTGGCTATTTGGGAATCCTTATTGGATAACTTTGTGGAATCTATCCAGTCAATTCCTGAGGTGAGACCTTGTTTGTAACCCTCCCCTCCTTTTCTCCTGTGCTTTGTAAAAGATCAGTCCAGATCTGAGAATATGGAAAACCCAATTGAATGCTTAACACGCTTGGTGGTAAAGCCATCCATGTAGAGAAGCACAGAACATCTGCGCAGTGGTGGGACAAGAAATCATGAGTCTGTAAAGGGCTGGGAGTGGGGTTCTGCATTCTAGTAATGTTTACCATGTTGTGTCACCTGCCACTTGTGAATGCACATGCATGTCAGGACAAGCAGCATTTAAAAAACCTGGCCAAGCACACTGTGTGGCAATTTGGGATGAAAATCATGAACTCTAACTTGAATGTAATTAAGAGTTAAAGTAAATTACTTACACTACAGTTTTTCACAAGACTTAATTAAAGTACAAAGCCCATATGAAGTTATGTATAAAAATGAGATTCATAGGGTTCAAAAGAGAAAATTTGGTTTATTATTTTTATTCAAAGGAAATAAATGGTAATACGCTGATTGCTGTAAGGAAAATGTCTACAGAAAGGCTAAGTAGTGGCAAAGTAAAAGAACGCTGTCACGACTTCAAAATAACAATAGTAGGAATTAAAACAAATGATCTCTTGTTCAGGAAATGATTCATAGAAAATGCTCCAGGATTTTGTATAGATACTGATGACATACTCAGTGATTTATTGAAAAGCCTGGATGAACCATTGCATGGTGATATTCTTAGAAAGCTAGTAAGCAAGGCACTAAGAAAACAAAACTAACATATTAATAAGGACAGTATGCATTCAGATTTTAACCCATATTCATACTTCAGGCTGTGTAAAACGCTGAACTTCTTAACTACTAGTACATGTTACTTGATCAAGCAGTGAAGAACTTCTTACTTTGCAGATTCTAAAGTCGCGAAGGAAGGTAAAGCTCTCTCATGCAGAAGTGATGCAGAAAATTGGAGAACTCTTTGCACTAAGGTAACTTTTCTGGTTACCCCAACACATTGTATTACAAAGAACTTAAAAATTTTGTTGTGTGTGATACCAGAATACACACTAAAATAGAGTGCAGTGGGGCAGGGTAGGGGGGAATTCCTTCAACCTTCTCTTGCTGTTTACGTTAGTCAGAGGACCCACTGGCTCACCAGTCACACTATGGCACTTCAACTATAGACAGGCATTAGGCAGTATATCATAAATGACCAAATTGCAGACCCTTCTCCCTCCCTAGGTCCAGCAATGCATGTCTCTTAACTGGTAATTACAGTAGATACTAGAGCATGGGAAGGATACTGGAGGAAAGACAGGTAGGTAGATCTTCTGTGAGTTCTGGTTTTCCTTTGATTTACTCAGAAACGACTGCTAAAATGTATGGGTTTAATGGTTTTTCCTCCCTCAGGTGAAATTTGGCCATTAACAATAAAGAGCATTACACACATTGCATACATACACTCTTTAAAAAAAGAAAAAACCCTCAAAGGTAAAATTAAAAAGCAATTCTTGTTTTAAACATTGAGGTTTTATAGCCTTACTTGAAGGACTGTTCAGAAATAAACAGTGATGTTCCAAGTATCCAAAGGTTTATTTTAGCAGTAGGTTGAAGGCAGGAAATTTTAGCTCTTAGCCTTTAGGATGCTGTTTTGCCAGGGGACGAGGGTCAGGACAACTTTAAAGGTGTATAAATTTACTATAGTGCAAAACAGCAAAGAATTACAAAAGCAGCAAAGAATTATAAAAGAGTAGGCTTAGCAATGCACCTAATCATTACTACAAAGAGTGTCTATAGTGATTAAGAAAGATACATCACCAGTTACCCCATTAATACATCCCCATCATCCAGACCTGCACATCAGCTGGGGAGCCCTGATCACAGCGAAGGGTCGGAGAACCACTCCTGATAACTGGAAATCCTGTGCAGTGTGTCCACTCGTGGGTGAGGTCTCCATCTTCGCTGTGGAAGGGTCTGGATTTTATATTGTTAAACAAACAAATTTACATCACTTATTCAGTGTGGAAAATATCTGGCTTTCCTTTCTCCTTGGTTTTACCCAGAGCCTGGCTAGGGCTTCAGAGGAAAATCAGGGAGTCAGTTTGGACAATCCACTGTCGAATGAAGCCAGCTATCTTCTTCCATGCCCTTGACTAGTTGCTAAATACAGAAAGACAGATAGATTCCTATCTCATTAATGAACAAATACTAATCTTCCCTAATAAGTGAATACCAATATATCTTACTAACAAGCATACATATTTACTCAGGTGTAAGGATTACACAGAATTTTGGCTAATAAGCAGATATATGGCTAAATATAACATTGGGTTGGAAGGTTCATCTAGAGATCAACTCTGGCTCAGGGCCTGTTGTTCAGGCCTCAGCACTTCAGATGCTGAGACTGTAGCCTGGTTCTGAAAGGTGTGCTGTGCTCACACATCGAGCATGCAGTACCAGTCACATCTAGTTTTTATTTTTAATTTGTGTAATGCTTCAGTGAGCTATTAGCATAGTCACAGACTTCTCTGAAGGTATGAAAATTAAGGAAGGTGACAGGTTGAGGGTGCAATGTTGCCATAAGGCAAAAGTCACTTATGTTCAAAACTGTTGTACAGTACAGTATTCCCAGAAAATTTTCAGGAGATGTGACCAATTTTAAACAATCACTGCAATTGTATTTTTACTATGAAAGGGGATTCTTCACATATTTTACTTAAAACTATAGCAAAATTTTTCTATTTCTTTTGACTGCTATGTAAGTATTTGCTCCTATAGTCATCCAAAGGAAGCCTGAATTACAGTAGTACCATTCTTTTTAGACACCGTATAAATTTGAGCTCAGACCTGCTAATAACACCTGACTTCTACTGGGATAGAGAAAAACTTGAAGAGCTTTATGACAAGATGTGCCAGTTTCTCAACATTAATCGCAGAGTTAAGGTAGGTGTCTTACTGTTACAAGAACTTTCCACACTCAAGTCATTTTTTGGATCAGCAGGGTCACAAGACTGCTCTGTGAATGTCTGTTTTTATTGCGGAAACTGAATGCAGGATAGGATCCTATGCACTGTCCCTTTCTCCCTGTGTTCATAGCCCATTCACACCTTTATGCAGTTTAGGTTAACCTGCCACACATGAATGGATTGCATTTTCCTGAGCCCCTAAATTAGACTTCAAGGAGTTATAAAATGAGATTAAATTATTCTGAAATGTGTGCAAGAAAACAAGTTAAAAAATGAGATGTGAAGCATTCTTCTTACTGACACAGTCATTGAGCTCAGTTCTTAAAGGGCAACATAATGCTTACTGCTGAAGCACAAAAACTACCTGTTTTGGTGGTACAGCATCCTTAAGTATTTACTTTTGACGTCTTCCAAAAGCTGCATCATCTTTTGCTTGGGCCTATTTTCATGGGTAGGTATCACCCAGGAGCACTTTAGTACCTGCAGATGTATATCTAGACTTGTATTATTTTTGTGAACTGTGGCTCATTTATATTGAAACTTCCCTTGCTTGTTCATGTGCCCTTGCAGAACTTTGTATTGCATTTTGCAGAGGTGTTAACAGCTTTCTAGTTCTGTTCAATGAGCCCTTTTGTGGAGTGTGGTCCTGTATTTAGTGATCTCATTCCATTTCTGGAATCCAGATTTTCCACATGTTTGTAATTGCTTTCAGGTAATGAATGAAAAGCTTCAGCACTGCATGGAGCTGACAGATCTAATGCGAAATCACCTGAATGAAAAGCACGCTCTGCGCCTTGAATGGATGATAGTGATACTCATCACCATAGAGGTTGGTAGAGTTTCTATCCACTGTCACACTGAACATACAGTTACAAGTGCAATTTGTATACTTCATAATTTGAGAATTAAGATTATTTTAGTAGTGTGTTGTGCTGTACAAGGGGATTAGTCTTCAGTTCTTTGCTAGTAACTTTTCAAATTGTAGCTACAGTTATTTTTCAGATTACTTACAGTGTAAGGTGGTTTATGAATTATTCAATCAAATAAATATTCCTATCACTGTGTTTGCTGTTTTCCAGGTTCTGTTTGAACTTGCAAGGGTAGTTTTCTGATGACAGAAGAAACCTGGGAAGAAAACTGACAAAACCATTAAGACCATACAGCCTGGAAGAATTCTGTCATAGCCTTCTGGAAAACAGTGAAATTCTGATTCTTGATAAATCTGTAAATCTTGTACTCAAATTAAAAAAAAATAAAAAAAAATCAGTCTGTGAACATTATTTCCAGCTGCTGTACTAGTGATGTTAGAGAGGTCTTGATCGATGAATGTGCTAGTGTAAAGCTGAGACGCATTTTTAGGGGAAATTTTCTAGTACTTTGGTATTTCTTGTATTAAAGTGGTGAAGGATTCGACTGCCTTGTGCTCCTAAAATCTGAACGGATGCTGAGTACTTTCCTACTTTGTGCATTTCTGACTGATATTTTCCCTCATTTTCCCCCACTCCTTCTTGTACAGGCAGGCATGACACTGTCCCAGGCTTGGAAACGGCACTACTGTTTGTTCTTCACCTGGCATGATTTTAATATATGTGGCAGGTATATTTATGTTCTAAGGTATTTACATACTTGTATGGGAATACATTTCATTATGTTTAGTACTATTGACATTATTTTTTTACCTTTAGTATTCATATGAAAGGGGAATGAGTTGATCTTTTTCTGAGGTCACAAGAACCTGTAGCAGATTAATAAACTAAAGTAAGATTCACAGAATTTCTCAGTTCACATTACCATGCTATCTGATTTTAACCAGTACAAGTTGCAAGGAGTTAGCATAGGTAGGGTAAGACATCTTAATCATCCTCTAAGGTAAAAGTTTGGGGGTTATTATTTTATGTAAAAAAACCTTTATAACAAAACCCTAACCCCCTCCACCCACTGCATTTTAAACAACACTCCACCCTATGTTAATCTTATCAGTTTGAAAGCCCTTGTCCTCAGCCAGGAGCATCTCTCCAGGGGGCTGAGAAATCTCCTTCAACCCATCAGGCCTTATCAGGGGCCATCACCCCACAGCTACCAACACCTCAAAACAAGAGAAGCACAGTTACTTTTGAAACTAAATCAGTTTATCTTGGCGCTAACATCACAGCCACAAAGTTACATTCTCTGCTTCCTGTCAAGCCCCCAACCCCATTTACCGTGTTGAGGAGTTAGTCACAGCTTTTTTAAAAACCTTCCGTGAAGCCTTCTTGTATGTTAAAACTTTGTATCCATTTTTTTCACAGTATACATACTGGCAGCTGCATCCAAGCATGAAGGGCTTTTGTTTTAGCAATTTAACCCTATAATCTGTGTGAGAATATCCTCACTCTGTTATAGGTAGAGTAGCAAAATGGGAAGTTGAGTGCACAAGAACCTAAGGAGCTTTCACAACAATATACACAAAGAGCAGAGCCCTCTGCAACCACGCTGATGTGGGAAACTCCCCGCCTCAATCCCTGTTTCTGTTTCAAGCTGGAGATTCTGCAGGGAGCCTGTGCATGTGTAAGCATGGCCTGACCAGGAGGAAGTTTTATGGCAGAGGCAGGATGAGTCTCCAGTTCCAGCAGCAACACAAAACTGCCTTAGCGGTGTGAACATACCCGTCTTTCACCAGCCTCAGCCACCACAGACCTTTATAGCACAACTGAAAAACAACTATCGTGACTACACAGTTAGCACAATTTGGGTCTTCACCAAAATGGGTCTACTCTAACCAGTACAGGTCACCTAGGGGAAAGAAAAGGAAACATGCAATAGCAATAAATACAGAACACACAAGGAGAACCAGAGAGGAATCTTGGTAGATCCAGAAATCTAAAATTTTAACCTTTTTAACAAAATTAAGACTGATTGGCAAAATTCCATTCATATGGACCCTTGTTAGACCATTCTTTATAAGGATCCCAGCTGTGCAGGCTGCTGCTATCTGTGCTTTTTCTGCTAGATGAGGTAAACGACACTTACAGATATTTTCTTTGGCAGATCTGCTAGGAAGTTGTCACAAGAGTAGCTATTTGGTTGAGAGTTGTGACTCCTGAATTCTAGTCCCATTTTCCTGGAGTGACAGCACTAGTGGCTACACTCAGTCCCTGCTCTCGGCTGTGCTGTTCACCACATTCACTTTGCTGGCCTTTAAAAATTCACTCAGTACCACTGCGGTTTGAATCAGTTTTTTCTAAGGTAAACAACACATGCAAAAGTTCATACATTGCTGTAACTTTATAGTCAAGTGCCACTAAAAATGTTACTCCAGCCAAGAGGACAGTCACGTTTGAACTGTACCAGTTAAAAGTGGGCAGAGCCCATGCAACAGGCTAACCTGGGACTAGGCCAAAGCCAGAAAGGAGAGGGCTGATCTACACTGCAGAAGCTGTGTCTGTCACTTGGGTTACAATAACAATTCCTGATGCAGATGAGACTCCTAATAAGAAAAACAACACACAGAGTTAAATCAGTTCCTTAAATGATTTATATTTTACTAAGAAAAGGACTGGACCATTATCATTATTATTTCCCTTAGTCTAAATTGGAGCTACTCAACTAGTTTTGTTCACTAGGTGTAGGAACAATTCCTAATTAACATATTGATACCAGAAAGAGCAAAGATTCATCAACATCTTTTTGCCTCATACAGCCTATACAAAAGGTGGCTCACACACTGTAAATGTTCTTCACCTCTAGGACCACCAGACTTACTCCAACAAAAACCTGAACACTCAGGTCTCCTTGGGGGCTGACGACTCACCTGTCACAAATGTCCCCCAACAGCCTCCTCAGGGCAGGGAAGCCAAGGCAAGAAAAAGCAGAGCTGTTCCACAACTGCTGCTGGATCCTTACATCTGGGGGTTTCCCAGGGATCACTTCTACATTCTTACAACACTGTGTGAAAGACAGGTGAGACTTGGACCAAATGTGTGAAAAATTCTAACAGAGGATAGTCCTGGATGAAAAGGTTGGAGACTATCAGAGGTACAATATTCTATCAAGCAGCTACTACAGCTGTCACGCTTCACACCAAGTCTTCTCACCAGCATGGATTAAAAGTGTTAGAAATGGCAGCTGTGCTAATAAAACAGATTTACAGCATTGACATAAACTCAGGTTTTACTACAGTTGTACCCACGTGCAAGCAGGGCCCCACACCTTCAGGGAAGGGTTCCCACCCATTGCCTAGGACATGCAACTCCCAGATCCCCACAGCTTCGGCAGAAAGTCCCGTGAGAGTGGGTCAGCAGTGCCACAGGGAGCAGTGAGCAAAAATGCTCTTCAGAACAGGGACTGTGCTCTCTTTAATTTTCAAAAATGCTGAGAAATTTTAAAACTCACTAGAAATCTTAGCACTTTGAGCCTGATTAACAGTACTAAAGCTGTGAAGGTTTTGACTATAACAATAAAAAAACTGCTATTCAACTCCAGATTTCAAATGAACTCAACCAAAAAGACACACAGGACTTGAGACTGGATCAAATTCCTTGTGTTGCTCAAGTGACTTTTTACTCAGATTAGCAGACACTTTGATCATCTTATTAACACTTAAGTCATCTGCAGTATGTTCATTTACAATGCAAAATATGATATTACCAGGCAAAATTTTGCCTTTAATCCAGGTACATGAAAACCAAAGCAAAACTAAAAACCTAGGGACTGATCCTGTCATCAACAGTGACACACCTAAGCATGTGCTCAGATGTGTAGCATCTGGATCTTCATCAGCCTGAACAGTCCTTTCAAAAAGTCATACACTGAGAAAGACTAATCAAGTACCTCCAGAAACTCAACTCCCCTCCCGAAACTCAGATGAGTGGGAAGTAAAATTTTAGATTTGGATTGTAAGTTTGGTGTGCAAAATGCACCACATGAGCTGCTTATCACTGCCTGCAACACAGGTGACTTGTCTCAGATGGAAGTCAGTACTGAAGGTGCGAAGTTTGGCAGTGTTAACGCTGAACACAGCAATCTTTCTACAGATTCCAGTGGGCCTTGAATCCAACATGATCCTTTTAACTTAGAAACTGCATTATTGCTGGATTAAACTATTGTAGTCCAAGTAAAGCTTTAAAGCCGAATTATGAGCTATTAATAATACATGATAGCAGTTAATTTTTCTCCAGTTTCAGAGACAGCACAAAAGAGAATCCCACATGAATGCTAACACACAAGTACTAAAGTGCAACATCAAAGAGAAAAAAGAGGCCACAAAGCCTGCCAGATATCTGCCACAAACACACTGGTTTTTCTAAGCAGCCTGCTCAATTTAATTAAGAATTATATCACTTTCACCATCTTCCATGAGCACAAGACAAATTATCCACCAAGTGACTTGAGTTCAAATGCCCATCTACTCTCTTTACTTTGTATTTAGTTTGCAGAACTGAAATGCAATGGAAACCATTCAGGGGGAAAATTGCCAAGTAGACTGGCTAAATACACTCTACAAACTTCTGCCACATGCTCACCATAGCAGAACTCAAAGTTTAAAAGCGTGTCCCTTGTAGCTCAGCACATCTCAGCTCTGCGACTTGGGTCCTAAAGATGCACTTTTGTTCAGCTGCCTTATTCAAAGTAATACAACAGCAGCAAACAGACTGTCAGCTTTCAGCCCCACTAAAATTAAAGTTGTTGGGCTTTGGGGTTAGTTTGTTGAGTTTTTTTAAGTCTTCACTAGTTAGTTTTCAAGTGCAGCTTAACTTGGGTAAATAAATTAATATTCATGAGCTATATAATGCAAACAGACTCAAGCTGTGCCTATCAAGACATCCATTTATTTCAGTGGGAGATGGCTTAGACTCACATAAACCTAGTCTAATCCTTTATCAATTTAAAAGTAACAATAGCTTGGGATGGCTGCAATTATCTCTGGATCTACAAACCAGAGAAGATACAAGACTGCTCCTCCGCCTGTCAGCACACCTGCTACCAAGATGCAAATTTTTTTAAATGGTTTGGGCCTTTTTTTCCATAGTACATCTTCTTTAATTATTGTGGAAACAACATCCCAGCTACAGCTAGCCCCCTAAATGCTTGCTTAAATAAGTACCTTAAAAAGGGTAATAATCATTATTACCATTATCTGGACCTAATTCAAACTGTTGGCATTGTAGCATATGCTGTTCCCCATGAACAACAAAAAATACAGTCAAGGACAGCAAGAGAAGGCTTGCAGGGCAGAGGGTGCAAAGGAATCCCCTTTAACTATTGCCAGCTGGACATCTTCCCAAAAGGTTTTCAACAACAACAAAGTTTCTCTCTGAAAACGTTTCTGTCCCTGTCACTCCTCCACTTAGCAGACGTCACCTTACAACTAGGTGCAGATCCAGGCTGTGCCCAGATTAACTCCCTGCTTGGAGAAAACACATCCAAGGACTTCCTGGCCTCTTGTAAAAGCAGGCATCCCTGTTCCAAACTAACAGCTATTGATTCAGTAACTTCGGCAAGACTGACAATTTTTTCCATGTATCATACTGTACGTTCATGCATTTCTTTATGCAGTTTTATAATCATCCACGGATTGTTCTACAGCACACCTTAGACTTGGATAAAACGTGCTATAGCCACCTTCCCTCCACACTCCACCACAACCGAATCTGCCGCTGTGGAAAGCTACAGATGTGATTTTTTAGGAAGACAGCTATCTCATCCTCTTAAAAAAAGTCGAGTTAAGAATACCCATTCAAATAACCAACGGCCAGCTGAATGGACCAAAAGCGAACCCAACCTTTTCACTTTTGTACTCTGAATCACTCTTTTTGACAATTGAACTTGTAACCTCCCGTCTGACAGCTCAGCCACTCCGTGCCCAGGGCAGATTCACAGACTGGCCCCACGCCGCCCATTCCCGGCGCACCGAACCGAGACCTTTCTATAAATGACACCTGGAGCGCAGCCAGCGTGACGCAGAGGACGGCACCGGCTCTGAGGCCATGCCCGAGAGCCACGGGACATCAAGTCCCGCCGCCGCTGGCCGGTCCCCGTCTCCCACATCGCCGGCTGCTCCGCGGGAAGCTCAGGGAGGCACTTGCACCGGCCACTCCTCCCCGGGGACGAGCGTGCGGGCAGCACCCGGCGGCTTCCAGCCATCCAGCCATCCCTCCATCCCACGCCCGCCACCAAGCACCGCCTGGCGGGAGCCGCCCGGTGCCCCCCGGCGGCGGCACCGAGCAGCCTCTGCCGCCGCAGCGAGGCGGGGCGGGCGCCGGGAAGGCGGCAGCAGGCGCAGCACTGCCCCATCTCATCCCACTCCGTAAGCCGCCACGGCCCCCGTTATCCCGCAGCGCCGGCGGCGGAGTTGGGGGGTGCAGGCACACCGGCCCCCGCCGCCCGGGAGTTTTAAAAGGGCAGCGCACCCCGCTGGGACGGGGGCGGCGGCGCGCGGGGGGCCGGTCCCATTCCCGTTCCCGACGGTGGGGCGGGCGCGGAGGGAGGGGCGGGGGCTGGGTGTCTCCCGCTGCCGCTGCCGCCACAGCGCTCGCCGCCTCCCCTCCCCCACGGCGGGGGCTCCTCGCCGCAGCCTCTGTGCTCCGCTCCCGGTCATGTGACCCGAACGTAACCGGACAGGAAAAGCCGCCGCCGCCGCCGCCGCGCTGACTCCGTTGTTGCTGCTGCCGGGCGCGG
>VWZD01011565.1:17636-71614 GCA_013396695.1 Sakesphorus luctuosus
ACCCCGTCCGGCCCGGGCCGGGCCCCATCGCGAGTCGCCGCCCGCCGTGAGGGTGGAGGAGTCCGCTCCGGGCGTTGCGGCGCCGCTGCGAGCGGCCCGGACCGGACAGTGCCCTCTGCCGTCGGAGCGGGAGCGGCTCCGCCGGCTCGGTGCTCCCGAGGTTCGGTGCCCGCTGTGCGCCGGGCAGTGCCCGAGCTGTTCGCCAGCTGGCCCCCGCCCGGGCATGCCCGCACCCTGTCCTGCTCCTTCCTCGCCGCTTCCACTGTGTTCCTCCTCTCCCGCGGTCCGGTACCGGCACTTTCCCGGGCTCCACCTGGGCTTGTGCCCACCCCTTTTCCCCGCGGGGTCTGCGAAATGAACACACGCTTCCCGAAGGGCTCGCCCCGGCGTCGCTTCTCACCCCCCGCTGAACAGGTTAGGTAATTCCACAGCCCTGGCAGAACAGAGCCGGGCCAGGGAAAGGCTGAGAGTCTCCATGGGGTTCCAGGGCGCAAGAAATGTTTCACGCAGTTGTTGGACCGGTCAGCACTAAAATACGGCGTTGCCGGTGTTAAATCACCGTTTTATTTAGCTACGGGTAAAACTCCTGAGTACACACATAATGTACAAAGTGCTTTCCTCGCTCCTTTTATCTGCCATACGATTTCCTTAGAGCATAATTCTTGCAGTGCTTGCAGTTACGGCTTTTAAATAAATATCATTCAGATCCACTAAAAATACAGTGGCTGTGCACGTGTATCATTTTGTGAAAAGATGGATTCAGGCCTGTGAGGGAGGGCATCAGCTTCAGCTTCCACAGTGACTGCTGTTTGGGTAAGGGTGAAACTGCAAGCTAAACAAACTTGGGATGATAATAACTAAGAAGAACGCCTTCCTGGCTTGGAGTGCCCTCACATCGATGGTTTGCTCTGCCTGACAAATTTTGCTGTCTGAGTATAAACCAGACTTAGCAATGATGAATTAAAAATGTACCACGCATTAATAATCAAGTCTAACAAAAAAGAATCTAGTGTGTTTTCTGTAACATCACAAAGTCTACATGTATGGGGCATCTTACGGGATTAAATAACACCAAACATGATTTTTTTCTATTTTTATCAGCAAGTATTCCCTCTTCTGGAGAGAGAAAGACAATCTTAGCACATCATTAGTATGACAAAAATGTAATTATCCAAAAAATTTAGGGAGGAGCACATGGACCTAAAAAGAGCTGCACCATTTTTTTCTCTTAAGTATAAGAAAATATTCAACTGTGTCATATATTGTGTATCTTTTTTTGCATATAGCCCTGACTCAAATGAGTTCTGATCTCATGTGAATGCAAAGGAATGCATTTAGTCAGCCTGTGTATTGGTTTAAATACGAGGGCATTCTTCACTGTCCAGCAAGTAGAAATACTTGTTTCTCCAATGACTAAACATACTGGCACATGTGGAATGCACTTTTGTTCTCTTTTTCCAAAAAGCCACGCTCTTACTCTATAAAAGATACAAGCTGCTTGTACTTTACTTAAAATTTCAATAGCTTCCTGTTAACTTTGGAGGGGAAAATACCCAAGACTTTTTATAAACCTTTTTGTTCACTTCTAGTTTCACCTTCTCTTTCTTTTCTGTTCTGCTTCTGCATTGTTCTGGGCATACCATGGCCAAGAATTTTGTTGGCTTCTCTTTCTGTTTTACATGTTTATATATAGATCTACATTACTTCATAGTTTCGCTTTGTCTGCTCAAAGCTCCATTTCTTTTGGTTAAGTTTGTAGCCACTCATTTATCTTACTAGCCCTATATTCATTCATTCATCCAGTCATACACAACTGCCTTAAATGTGTTTTCCTCGCTATTTTTTTTCCCAAAGGTATCAATTTTTGCTTCCAAGGCTGCGCTTGATTCCTTGAGGGAAAGTTTATAGCTCTAAGGTAGTTCTTTGTGGGCAACCTCCAGCAGCTTTTACAAGGAACTGCCAGGAAGGATGAGGGGCTGTGGAAGCCCAGGGTTTGGAAGGGCTCAGGTCAGTGCCACATTTCACTGTTGATGTGCTGATGGCTAGTGATGGACAGAACTGCACCTCTCACCCTTTGTGAGTTTCTTGATTTGCTAGGGGGGCATGAGGCACAGAAGCTTCTTAAAAAATGCAGTTGTAGCTGGTCTCAATAAATAAATAAGGAGTTGTTGGGTGAAAAGGTTGCCCCCTTCTGTAATGATAGTCCAGAGGGCTTGCCAATAGCTAGAATGAATTGTTTGAGTCTGGGAAGATTCAGGTATATATCTGGTATTTCCCAGGAGAGGGCATAACCATCAGAAATGTTTCTTTGTTATATACTGGGCATGGATTCAGCTGGATGGACACATAACTTTTAGGTAAAATTTATACAGAGACACTGAAAATCCAGCTTAAAAGTATCCAACTTGTCTTTTATTGGGTTGTGCCCTTGGGTCTCCCAGCTGCTGAGGTGAGCGTGACTGACATCAGAAAGGAGATTTATTTTTCCTACCTGAGCAGACAAGTTGCAACCAAAATACTTCCTTTTTTCCATGGCATACAGTGTTTTTACTGCTTATTAATATAATCTTTCTCTCCCTTAGCTATTTCTATTTCTGTATCCAACCTCAACCCCATGCCTTTTCAGAACTCTTTAGTCCTGGCTCTCCCTTGCTCTTTAACCCTGGCAAATCACTTGTGTCTTTGTGAATTGCATTGCCCATCATGAAGTAGAGATCCTTGCCTACATGTAAGATATCTTTTATATGGTAACTTGGGATTAAGAGGTGTTACTAAAGCAGGACATACAGATATTAGAGGGAAATACCTGTTAAGAGACAGCTATTGTTGCATCTGTGCATCTGCTGTAAAGTTTTACGTGAGTGTCATTTGCCTTTCAGAGTGTAAAAAAATGGATTTGGCCAACCATGGACTTATTCTGCTGCAGCAACTAAACGCTCAGAGAGAGTTCGGTTTCCTGTGCGACTGTACAGTTGCCATTGGTGATGTCTACTTCAAGGCACACAAATCAGTCCTCGCTTCTTTCTCCAACTACTTCAAGATGTTGTTTGTTCATCAAACCAGGTAACTGTAACAAGGTTCACGGATTAAATGTTGTTCCGTTAGCTGAGCTAAGAAAGTCTAGCAACATTTTGAAACCTGAAAATGTTCTTTTTGCTTGTTGCTATGTCATAAGGAATATGCAATCCAATCTTATCTGCGAACTAGAACCTCACTTTAAAACCTTTTAAAGTTGAACTGTGATTCATTAATTTTATGATTTACCACAAGTTCTCTATCCTTAAAAAAGCAAAGAACAGAATTATTAGAATTGAATACTTCAAGGATCCTGTTTCACTCCTGCACTTTCCTTCCCCCACTCGCTCTCTTCTACTCTGTCTTGACACGGTTCTTGACATTTCCTTAACATTATATACAACCCAGTAAGTATTTATTAGGAGATTCTGAGAAATGAACTTTAAAGAGAGGTGTATTTACTTTAATTATTTGCAGTTTATCAAAGCCAATTAAATAATAAAATACTACATGGTTGTGGGAAAATAAGGGGGTTTGTGTTACTTGTCTTTTTGTGGTTTGGTTTTTTAGGGGTTTTTTTGTACCGAAGCCTTACACTGAGAAAATTGAAAAGACAGCCAAAGTGTAAGACTGTTTTAAAGAGGTTTTTTCTTTTTCACAAATATTTGAACTATCTCAAAACTTCTAGGAGAGAAGTGCATTTGTAGGACTGCAGGTAGTTGTATCAGTCTTGATGCTCCATCAACAGCACACAGTCGTTTCTGGAAGACGACATTGCAAAGTTTACTTTTGAGTAATATATCTGAATTCAAAAGCGGTCACAGACAGGGCTCAAGAAGGGTGCACCTTAAGAAATGGAAGATTTAGCTGTAATTTCCTCCTCAGCTTGATAGCCTACTGTAGTTAGAGCATTCAGAACACAGGACACAATCCTATCCACTTCTGGATTTCTGTGTTTTATTTAATGTTTGTTTTTAATACAAGAACTACAAACACTTCTGAAGAGGCATTCCAGCCAAAGCATTTCCCTGTATTGAGCACTCTATCCAAGGGACTGCTAGGCTGACCAGGCATACCACTGGTGCTACTGTTTCTTCCTCTCTATTCAAGGAAAGAGACTACTGTTCTGCTGTGTAAGGAGTCTGGACTCCACTGGTTACATATGCTCAGGCTGTACCTGTTGCATCAGATCCCCAGGGATTGCCTCCCTATCCTGCATGGATTCTGGATCATAATGAAGTTGAGACAAGGTGGTATCACACATTTACAGAACTGCAGCTATAAACCCTGGTGGGACATAGAGGGCAAACAGGCAAGTGCCAGATGAATTTTAGATGTTTTCAGGGCTAAATATTGAGAAAAGTTAAATGAATTGTGAATTTAGAGTCCAGTGCTAGCAGGTTTTAATGTAGCTACAGATGTGTTTGAATCCAACCAAGAAAAGGGGAAAATTGTTTTTGCAGTTTACAAAATACATTAGTATGTGACAACATATCTGTAATGTAACAGCAGTTTAGAAGGATGTAGATCACAATGGGGCAGCTTTGTCTTTCAAGCCAGTTACTTCACTGAGGAAAAAAGTCATCTTCCAAGTGGCCAGTAAGATGAGCTCTTTTACACTAAAGTGTTTCTCTAGTATTTGTTGCAGATTCTGTCTTTTGAATTTAAGCAGAGACCTCTTATTTTTATTAATACTTGAATAACCTAGAACTGGTAAAAAAGATTTTCTTTATCTCTTATGTATGGTTTTGTTTCATCTTTCAGTGAATGTGTCCGTTTGAAGGCAACTGATATACAGCCAGATATCTTCAGTTATCTCTTGCATTTGATGTACACTGGCAAGATGGCACCACAACTCATTGACCCAGTTCGACTAGAACAGGGAATAAAGTTTCTGCATGCATATCCACTAATTCAAGAGGCCAGCCTTGCAAGTCAGGGAACTTTTTCTCACCCGGATCAAGTTTTTCCCTTAGCATCTTCATTATATGGCATTCAGATTGCAGATCACCAGATAAGACATCCCACTAAGGTTACATCAGCAACTGACAAACTCGGGCGCGAACCAAGGCTGCAGACATCACGGATGAACCAAGAGCAGGTTTCTGAAGGCTCACAGCTCTCGCAGTTGACTACGACTCTGCCACAAGTGACCCGGACAAATATGTCCACTTCTGACCCATTGCCATCTTCTTTATCTCCAGAATTGGTATCTGCTGCTGGTAATAATTCACCTGCAGGAGAAGAGGCCAACATGGAAGCATCTTCTTCAGATGAACAGCCTGCCTCACTCACAATAGCACATGTCAAGCCAAGCATTATGAAAAGGAACGGAAGCTTCCCAAAATACTATGCCTGTCACCTCTGTGGTCGCCGGTTCAACTTGCGGAGCAGTTTGCGTGAGCACCTGCAAATCCACACGGGAGTTCCCTTCACATCTAGCCAGCAGGGAGAAAGTAATATTTCTTTGTCTCTCTGCAACAACACAGCTGATAAAGATGCCATGGAAGTGCCTGAAGCAGGGATGATTAGTGACAGCGAGCTGCAGCAGATCTCAGACTCCCCAATAATTGATGGGCAGCAGCAGTCAGAGACACCTCCCCCCTCCGATATTGCAGACATTGACAACTTAGAGCAGGCAGATCAAGAGAGGGAGGTAAAGAGACGGAAATACGAATGTTCCATCTGTGGTCGCAAATTTATTCAGAAAAGCCACTGGAGGGAGCACATGTACATACATACGGGCAAGCCCTTCAAATGTAGCACTTGTGACAAAAGCTTTTGTAGGGCTAACCAGGCTGCCAGACACGTGTGCCTAAACCAGAGCATGGACACGTACACGATGGTGGATAAACAGACTCTGGAACTCTGTACTTTTGAGGAAGGCAGTCAAATGGACAACATGTTAGTACAGACCAACAAGCCCTACAAATGTAACTTGTGTGACAAAACATTTTCAACTCCCAATGAAGTAGTCAAACATTCGTGCCAAAATCAAAACTCTGTCTTTACACTAGAAGAAGATCGCTCCATTCTGCTAGGTGGTGGGGACACAGAGGCCACAGAGACTGATAATGCAGTGTTGGCCTCCATCAAAAAGGAGCAAGAAGCAGTGTTGTTAGACTGAATGTGAAACCTATATCAATTTTTTAAAGTTTCTTTACTCATTTTTTATTAAATCAATTTTTTCCCTCCCCTACCTCTTACCTCACTCACCCCTTCCATCCCTTCCACCAACCAACCTCCTTCCCACCCTTTGTCTTCAGCAACCAGAACTGTTCTGGCATATTAGGAAATTGGACTTTGCCTCTCCCACCCAAACAAACAGAAAGCTCTTACATCAAACCACAACAAAATTGATTTTAATACAAAGGAACACTTGAAAAATAATCCAGCTAGCTATGCTGATAGTTAATTCAAATTTAATAGATTTTAAACAAAATTTAGATTGCTTAAAAATGTATTTAGATACAGTGGTGAGTGTAATGAGAAACAGAGTACCAGTTTGGTGAGCAAAAGATGTACGTATTTTCCCTGGCAGAAGGCATTTTGAGATCTGGCAAATTAAACACCATGCTTTTTACAAGTCCACATGCAAATCAATTAAGGTTATAACCTAAAGCCCTCAGAACTTTTCTCAAGGAATGCAAAAATCTCTGTTCATTGAGCTGAAAAAGAGCTGAAGGAGTTGGGTTTCTTTTAGATGTATGTTTTCCCTCAAGTATGCCTTTGGGTATCTGTTTTGGAGTCAAGCGAAGTAGTTACTTAGTCAAATTTTGACTTAAGTAGCTGTAATAGTTATGTGATGGCAATCTTTATATATATATAAAAATACTGTATATGTATGTATATATATATAAAGTGTTTGTGTGTATATTTGGTACAGGTAAATAAATGCACACATCCTTTTTAAGTAGCTGGCCATCTGCTCTCAGAGTCAGCCTGGAATGTCTTTTAGTCGTTCGACAAACCTAGTCATTGGACAGGTTAGTTTTAACCAGATTTAAAACATCCTGAGCCACGTGCATTTTTATTGACCTGTTGAAGGGAAGCGAATAGGTAACTGTTGTCACCCAAGCTACCAAGGAAACAAGAGAAGTGACATACTGGTGAGCACTGCACCATCAGTGCAGCACATGCATGTGTTGTTAGCTATAGTCTTGAGTCATTCTGGATGAAAGGAGAGAGAAAAGCTTTATTCCCTTACTCTGGCAAGGAATGTCTATGATTTCATTTGGATAAATGGCGTGAGTTAAGAGGGAGAAAAGGCAGTGTTCTTGCAACAGGTGATCATGGTGGTTTTAAAGTGAATCTGTAGTGCTGGCTGGCAAATTCTGCTCTGTGAGAGCCCTGTTATTTTGAAAGCCAAGACAAAGCGCAACAACTGGAAGGGTGAATTCTGTAGTTTTAGTTACTGCTGATGGTAGCACTGCATCTTTGTGTTAAAAATCAAGTTGTTGATTTTTATTATTTTATATAGATGCCCAGATTTTTTACTGGTAGCCTAAAGACCTAAACTGACAGCAGCAGTGAAGCCCACTGAACAATTGCTGGGCCAACACAAGGTATAAGTGGACAGAAAAAGTGCCCCGTCATAAATGGAGACAGTGTGTGTTTTGGGGGGAGGGGTGGGAGAGGGCAAGTCAAAAACCACAGCTCTTCTCTGTGTATACATTTAAATTGAATATCATCTTTTTGTGTATAGTTAAGTTCTCAGATTTGTAAGTTTTTATACATCATTTCATTGAATAAAAACTGAATTAAATGCGATATGATTTATTGAGTTGAAAGTGAAAGGTTGTTGGTTTTTGATCTTCCTGGATGAGCTCTTGCTGAATTGGTTCAAAAGCCAAGTGATGTATTCTATCAGACTAAAACTGCCATCTTACAGATGAACAAATAGTTTGCTGAAACTTAAAACAGGGGTTTTAGCACAAAAAGTTACTACATGCTACATTTTTTTCCAGTTTATTTTAACATGACAACTATTGTAAAGTTCTGTTGTAAGTGGTATTGATTTTATTATCCCTCCTGGTATTAGAGTAATAGTTTTAAAATCAATTGATTTTACTTCAAAGTATGGAATTGTTTTGAGGTAAAAAAATAGTATATTACAGAATTATTTTAGAGTTGCCCATTTAAAATTTTTTTTAGGATCTTCATCTACCAATATAATTTCTTTAACAATGTTTTTATTTTATCTTACTTAGTCTGAAATGCTCTCTGAGTAGGAAAACAGAATAAATTTTTCCTAATTCAGGGTAAGGCTTTTGAAGTATCTGTGGTTTAGGGGCTAGTCACAAGTTCATTTCATGCCTGCAGCTGCTAAAGGTGCTGCCACCTCAGCTGTTAGTTACTGCTTAGTCAGATGCTCTTTTTTTTTTCTCCATTTTTTCCCCCAGGACTCCAGTTCTGCTCCAGGGCAGAGTACAGTAGTTTAGCTCAGCTCCCCATGTGGCTGGTTTTATTGGGGGTACATGTGGCTACACCATTTTTTCTGAGGCATTCAGCAGCCCCTTACCTTATTGCTGTTCTCACCTCTCCCTCTCCACTGTTTGGAGATCATTACATGTTGAATGGGCTCAAGTGAAAAATACTATTTTCAGTCAAATCTCTTCCCTATTTTAGCTCTGCTGAAGGTTTTGAACAACTCATGGATTGTGCAAGCATGGAGATGAACAGAGAAGAGGGTTATTGAAGCCAATGTTGCTGCTGGCAACATCCAGGATGTAGAAGGTGGGAAGTGGTAACTCCCACTTGGGCAGGTCCCTCATCTGGTGAGCAGGCTGGTGCACTGCCCAGAAAGAAGGAGCAGGGTAGGGCGGGGAACATGCAGCAGGGAAAGGAGATGGTTATGACAGGACTGCTGCTGCAAGGAACATGAAATTGCAGGCTCAGCAGAGATACTTTCACCTGTTAATATTTGTTGCTAAGAAATAACACTGTTGGGTAAAGAGAAAAAAAAACACAATAAAGAGACTTTTAATATGTGGTCAGCTATGATAATGGTTTATTTTAAATACCCTTTATTGTCTGATCCATAGTGATGTTTAAGTCATTGCCTTTCAACTGCTTGAGCAGTTTTGTTGCTCTACAACGAATTGGGAACAGTTTATTCTGTTATTAAAATTTGCATTGAGTTTGGACAATTACAGCACAATTACAATTTTGTTCAAGCTTCTTTGTTAAAACCCTCTGAATTATTGGAACAGTCAAAGATAACTTCTTAGACAGTTTATCTTTCAGTGTTTGACTAAGAAATTTGTCACCGAGTTGCTCATTACTCATTCAGTCTGCTCACCTGCTGAAGTTGTGAATTTTCTACCAAATGAAAGCAGACAGCTTGGAAGGAACTGCTGAGAAATTGGTAAAAAACTGCCATCATTCAAGGCTGTGGGCTGGAATTTCAGCCCCCTGTTTTTCCAAAGGAGTACCTTCAAAGTGAATTTCCTAGGCATGTCACGTGACGAGACACCTCTGCCGTGACTTCAGAAGTATCAAACACTTAAAAATCTTAGTGCTCCACAGAAAGAACAGGATTGTCACTTCTGAAAGTGAACTTTGCAGTCCATTGCAATCAATATTTTTGTATCAAATATCTTTTTGATCACTGGTCTGTTAATCATTCTGCTTCTGCAGGGGGAGAATTTATTAGAAGATGCTACTGGTACAAACGTTGAATACTTAAACTGTGCTCTTGTTTACACTGCTGGGCCTTCAGTTGCCGTCTTGATGTTTTAGAAAATGTGCTGGTTTCCTTTTGAGCTCCCAAATAAGAGCCTCAGACACAAAAAGGTGGTCAGTCACAAGAAAGAAAAATAAAAAAAAATAAAAAGAGATTTTCTGTTTTCTTTGAATAACTTATTTGACATTGCAAACTTTTTTACATTAATTAAAGGAAACCTGGTTAGACAAGAGCAGGTGCTGTGGTGCCCAGTGGCATCACAATCCCTTGCAATGTTTTTTTTCCCCAATCTGATTAACAGCAGATTTATCTTGTTTGGGTACTTTGCCTGTTTGGAGAGCAATATAGTTATTTAGATATCTTTGGCCCAAGCAGTTGAAGATCAAATTGATTCATTCTTAACCAAGTTAAAGTAATTTTCCTTGATTGCATTACCACACCCTTAATCTTGAAAAGTAAACACGAATAAGGGGAAGAGTTAATTTTGGAATTCTGTCATTGACTCTCTTTACTGCTTCCTAAAAGTCAACAAATACTTTCATGTGGCAAGATACTTCATAGCTATGAATGATTAGGAGTGGAGTATTTGGGTTACTTAATGAAAGAAAGAAAAAAAAAAGAGGAAAACAAAACAGAAAGAAGCAAGAAGTCTCTTAAAGTGCCTTTTGTTAATGTGTATTTGCCAAATGATGTGTGATCATCTCTAGAAGTAAGGGAAAGTGACTGCCAAATAGGGGCTTCTATCAAGCCTGCCATTAAAAAGGAAGGATTTTGATGGAATTTAACCAAAACCACACAATACACTGCCTCTGCAGTACAGCCTTGCTGCAATGGTGTCTGTGCATCTGTGCATTTGAACAGGTCACGTGTGCCAAGATCCAGAGCATGGAGCAGCTGTCGGTGACTGTTGCCACTCCTCACAGTGCCTGTGTCTCAGCCCTTGTGCCAAAGGAACTGCCAGCAGGACTTCGCTCAAATTCAGTCCATGCCAATTGCCTTGGCCGAAACTGAATCTTTCCCGGAACCTTAGGTAATCTACTCAGAGAAGAGAGAAGCAGAGGCACAAAATGCAGGTTAACACAAATGTTCACTTACTGTATGGCTCTGTGGAGCATGGAGGAGGTACCCACCACTGCAGCACACATCAGCGCAGATCCAGAGCCTGTCTCCAATCTGCTGACTGTCAGGCCCCATGTTGAAGCAGCTCCTACATTTTCTAAGGGAACTGAGTTGTCTTCTACACTGGTCCTTCATCTCTCAACCACATGGTCAAAGCATTTTCTAGTTTGTTACTACTCTATAGTAGCACTGCCATCAGTCCAGGAAGCAGGAGAGGCTCAGCAGCTCAGCTTCTGCTGGACCTGATGCCAGAGGCTTTTGGGGTGGACATGTATTCCTGCCTCCCAGCTTGGAAGCCTATCTACACGTTCCTGTGTCTTGTTGCATGTTGCTCTGAAGAATTTCAGGCTTATCAGAAGCTCCCAAGCAGTTACTTTTGCAAGGCTGCAGGTTCAGCACACCTGATGTCCGTCTGGCCTCAGCAGCAGCACAGATGCCACTCTCCCTGTCAGAACCGTCTCCCAGCACAGGCGAGGCATTGGCAGGGCTGCGCCTTGGGGCAGCATGAGCAGGAGCTGAGTGAGGAGCCGTTGTGGGTCTGGGCCCTGTTTTTGAGGGTGCATTATTGTTTCCTGACTTGATTGAGGCTGGCCCTGAATACAGCAGCAATCCAGAACTGAACCTGTGTTTTCCCCTCAGTGCCCACTGCAGGAACTCATTATATCCCATTGTGGCTACGTGTCCAACAGTGGTGTGTGGGGATAGCATTAGTTGGTGCAGTCACACCAGTGCAACCTCTCGCGCCTTCCACCTCGCTGTCCCCATGCCCTCCACATGGCCAGCCGCTGCACACCCCGAGGAGCGTCCCCATCCCCAGGGGCTGCACTGGGAAGCCAAAGGAAGGGGCAAAGGGCAGGCTGGCAGCCCTGTCTCACAACAGCCTTGGCCCAGAGAGCAGAGCCCTTTGCACGGTGGGCTGCAGAGGCACCAAGTCCTGAGGCTGTCAGAGACAGGCACAAGAAAATAAGCAACTTAAATTTTTATTAAATTTTATATTTATTATATATTTATTTAGTTTAAATTATTTATATATATTACCCTGTCACATCTGCCATTCAGGAGTGACCAAGACCATTTGCCCCCAGGAGCAATTGACTTCAAATTGGGTCGATTTCCTGACAGCATTGTTAATCGGCCCCTGCAAATGCAGCCCTGGGTGAGGACAAGTTCTGGCTTTTGGGCAGACATGAATACAGACACTGTTTACAGCCTTTCTCATATTGGTCTTCCAGCTTGAGCTTCCCATCCCAGCAGGAACAGGTCTTTTCTGACTGTCCTACAAAAGAGTAAGGTCTGGAAAATGGGGAGGGCTACACACCCTCAGGGTCAGGTCCTTCCACTCCACAGCAGTACTTGAAGGATATAAAGGGAAATAGTAAAAACATTTGATTTGCCACTGATGAGGAAAGGAAAGTGATGCCTCATCAGGCAACCAGCACACTCCAGTTGCTTGCACACGGTTCTCCACATGCAGACATATACACAGAATATGGTCATAATTGTTTGATAATAATCTTACTCTTTTATATTGTAGTCTTATGCAGATTTTTTTTAAATCTCATTTTGAGGTATCTTTGGCAATATTGATAGGAGAAAGAGTCCCAGGACAAGTCTTTGTGTACAAGAACTGAATAAGAACAATGGGAGAAACTTCATTCTTGTTTACCAAGTTCATTAAAGTCCAAAATTTTCATGGCCTTCTTATTCCCTTTCAATAAAGCTGTAATACAATATTCATTTTAAAAAATGTAATACAGGTACGAATGGTAGGATGTAAGTGTTGCTGGGCATCACTCTTGTGTCATATAGGAGGTGTCTCAGAGCAAAGGACCATGATGTCACCAGTGTTGTTTGAGTTCCATCTGCTGGAAGAGAAAGGAGTAAAAATCAGCAGAAGGAATCAGCTGACACCTGCATCAGCTCTAATCAGCATGCAGAGCTGTGCCATGCAGAGTGGAAAGCTAATGTGGCACAGCTCAGACTAAATGGGGAGAACCTGAAAGACAACTGAACAGTTACTCAGGAAGTAGCCACCTAACTGTGAAGCTGTGGCCATGCCTCTAAGGACACCACCTTTCCTGTTTTGCGGTGGGGTTTGGGATTTTTAACATTATACTAACTGTTCCCTCTTAAAAAGTGAAAACATGGAAGACACAGAAGTAACACAGAGGTATTTTACATTTACAGAGGATTTTGACATTGCAGAGGTTTCTGCAATAGCTTTGGGAGGCTGGTATGTCACTTGGGCAGCTTTCCCCGACAACAGTTTCAACCTACATGATTCTGTGGTTGTATGCACTCATACCCCCATCTTAGAGCAAGAGTGGCAGCAGGAGCTTCTGCCCTTCAGTGTCTGTCACAGATGGAAGTGAGAACACATAGCTTCTGCTCTGCCAGCCTAGGGGGAGCAGCACCCTGATGACAGTTCTCCTCTTAGGGCTGGTGCTTTCCCCCTGCCCCTGCCAGTCAGGCAAGAGAAGATGCTACCAGATGCAATATACCTACCCCAGAGAACAGGAGCACTGCCGTCAGTTCTCATTAGCTTGAGGGGCAGCAATCTCTTAGCAAGGGATTTGTATGTCCTAAAGAGAAGACCATTTGGAAATTATGGCTGTATTGATCCTTTTTTCCCCCTTCAGAAAGTGTCATAGATAGATACTCTTTCTCTTAAAGGAGCTGTTTTCTGCTCCAGAAAAGTTGCCCTACAGAAATTAAAAGTTCTCAAGACTTCTATTTGTGTCTCAGCACAAGTCTTGGTAGACCCATGAGAAAGTCACCTCGTGTTGCAACATCACAGAAAACATTTCCCTGCTCCTGATACTACTGCAAGGGAGTGTGAGCTGATGGTTTACTCTACATCTGGCCGTGCTGGTGGTCTCCTCCAGAGTGCTTACAGTAGCTGAGGTTTTGCATGGTGAGAGGAAAATACTCAGCTGCTGCTGCCAAGAGGATTTATTTGCTCTTTCACATAGCTGCCAGTAGCACTACTCCCTTGCAGTGCCACACCTCCGTGGTGACTCTTATGTGAGAAATGAGCACATCTATTTCCTATTGCCGTCAAGGAATGCGATTAAGTATGGCTCTGAAAACTGGGAAGTAGAGATACAATGCCAGTGGTACTTAGCACTGATGTCTCTGCCACTGAGCATAAGGGGGAGGTTGTTTGCAAAGCACTAACACTCCAGGGTTTAAGGGGTCTCCTGGGCAGAACTGACTTGATCTGACTGAAGTGAAGCAGGCAGTTTTGCAGAAGTCCAGCTTGCAAAGCACTATAGATGAGGGCAGTTCCTCAGTTTGTCTTTAAAACCTACCAGCAGAGTGGCAGAATTCTTCTTCAGTGCCTGATGGGACCATTTCTTGGTATCCTGCAGCAAGGAATGTATTAAGATTACCTATGTGAATTGCTCCAGCTCTCAGAAAACCAAGAGAGACTCCAGGAAAGGCAGGCACCTGCTGAAGCAATGGTTAGGCCCAGGAATCAAACTGCCTCTCTGGCTGACAGGGCCTTTGGTGACAAAGCCACACACCGCAGCAGCCATGCTGGACATGTCAAGAAAGCCATAACCCCAGCTCAGTTCACGTCAGCTGTCCTGGCCATGCTCCCTCCCAGCTTCTCATGCACCTCCTCACTGGCAGAGCAAGGGAAACTGAAAAGTCCTTGACTTAGGGTAAACACTACTCAGCAACAATTAAAACATCAGTGTGTTGTCACAACATTATTCTCACACTGAATCCAAACAAGTGGCACTGTACCAGCTACTAGGAAGAAAATTAACTCTATCTCAGCCAAAACCAGGACAAGGATTAGGGTTAGGACTGAGAAAGAAACAGAGTGGGAACCTCTCACCAGAGTGGGGCTGCAAAAGAGCTGCCAAAGGAACAAGGAGGCTGCAAAATGTCTGTGTAACCACTGGTGGAGTGCAGGCACAGGACAATGCCTGAGCAGCTGGAAAGATGCCAAAAGAGTATTTCAAGCACCAAAAGGAATGGGATTTTTCTCCCCTGTTTCTGCCTCCTGACAGGAAAAGGGAGAAGGGGGCAGGGGAGTCCCTGCTGCCCTCTGTGAGTGGAGTGGTTTCAGATATCTGCCATGATCTTAGGTTGGTTGTGCAGACCTTTGCATGGAACCCACATGTAGCATTAAAGGCATTGCTTATTAGTAACCATGACAAAAAGGAGAAGTCTTCAAAGACCAACCATCAGCATCCCTGAATAAGGATTCCTTATCCCTGGATAACACTTCTGACTCTGCCATAGCCTTGCCAGCAGTTCTCTAAGACATCTCTCCAAATGGCACATGAATGCTCAGTGTATCTGTCAGAAAGAAGACAATTAAGAAAGTGTTATTAATGGCAGCTTACTGTCTCATGAGCATCTTATTTTTGCAATCACTTCTTAGAAATGGAGATAACAGTCTCAGTTAAGCAAGTGCAGAAAATGGCCTAGGGAGTTATTATACCTATCCTCTTTTCTGATGCAGATTTTACAGAAATGCCAAAAGCTTTGTAAGATTGAGTGAGGCACTACATGCTTACCATGGAAATAAACACATGCTCTTTTTGACTTTTAAGAAGCTTTATTAGAGGGGAAGTGTATTTGCCCTCATTATGACCCCGCTGCCCAGCTTCACCATCTTCCTGGAAAATCATTATCTCTGGTTTCCTATTCCTTTCTGGTTTTTCTTTTCATTAGTAGTCTTATTGTTACATATGACTGCATTCTTACACGGATGTTATCTTCTGCTGTGATTTGGAACCCAAAGTAATGTGATGTTGCACGGATCCAGGCAGCCACCATTGCTCTGGTCCCCAGCAATATCCCTTCTCTCTCACCTGGAGCTGTCTTGAGAGTGGCCACACAGGGGAGATGAGCTCAATGATTGATACATAGTTATGGTTTTCTTTAATAGTTCTAGAGGGTTTCTTATGTTGTGGGGTCTGTTCCCAGATTGCATTTTTCTTTCATAAGTTATGGAGTAGTCGGGCTATTATACAAAGCCTAGAATATGTGCCCTTCGAGATCTTAAAGTCCCTAGCATAGCACATAACTCAGTTCTTATTCTGAGGCAGGGATAACCATTGGACTTCCTGTAGCATCTGTTTTTCTGCCACCTGTCTAACTGAGTTCCCAAAAGATGAATTCATGACTGGGCCCTTGTTCCTGTTCTTCTGCTATCTCTACCCCAGCTGACTGTAGGTGTGTTGTAGTAAGGGTCAATAGTCTTTACAGGTTTGGGGAAGTGGCCACCTCTTAAGGCATCACCGATACATTGCCTCACAGTGACCTCTTGTGGAAATTTTAACAATTCCAGCTCTTTAGCCAATGTAGCAGGATCTACATATATACTAGCACTATGGTTTGAGCTTTGGTACAGACAAGTAAATGTATAGTGAAGTCCCTGCCAGATGAAAGCAAACTTCATCCAATCTGTCCTCAGTGCTGGGGTCATAAAAAACATTTCTTCCCTGTCAGTAGATGTCATTCATCACTAAGAGGACTGACTATATCAGCCCTACTGGGAACAGAGGCAGTGAGTGATTTGTCAGCAGGGGTCAGGCTTCCATAATCTTCTATTAGTTGCCACTTGCTGTGTGGGTATCCAGGAGACTACATCACTCAAATCCTCTGCTTTAGTCATTGCTTTTTTTAAAGATGTAATGTCTTGCCACTGTCCCTAGGTATAAATCCCAGAGTACTAGCATGAAGAGTCGATGAGGGGAGCTCAGCTAAATGCTATAAAACAGGTGCTATCTGTAAATTTAACTGATTCAGAGTTCGCTCTTTATCTACATACATTTTCCATAACCCTTTATGCTCAGTGGTGCTCCTCCTCTATTTCCCCATTTTGCTTTCTCCTTTTCACATACAGACAGTCTGGCTATTTTCCATTACCTTTAATTTATTTGAGGTTCTCCTCTGGTTTTTACCATTTGTGGTATATACTCATGTATCTGCAAACACGCTCTGTAGGACCTCTTGGAAGGCATTGCCACTTAACCTTGGCTAAGGCTAATGATTCCAGTACTTGCTCATCTTCCTTTCCATCACGCTGCAGTCATCCCCTTCATCACCCCAGGAGGCAGGAGAGCCTCAGCAGCCCAGCTTCTGCTGAACCTGCTGCCAAAGCCTTTTAGGAGTAACCTGGTCTATTCCTGCCTCCCAGCTCGGAAGCCTGAAGACTTTCAGGCTTACTACAAACTACCAAACAGTTACTTTTGCAAGGCGTGCAGGCACAGCAGACTTGATGTCTTTCTGGCTTCCCTACCAGCGCAGGTGCCACTCTTCCTGCAGTCACAGCTGCCCTGCCTAGGGGCAGCACAAGCAGGAGCCGATGAAGCAGCCACTGTGGGTCTGGGTCCTATTTCTGATGTTGTCTTATGGTTTTCTGACTTTATTCAGGCTGACACTGAATACAGCAGTGGTCTAGAACTGAATCCATTTTCCTTTCAGAGCCCACTGAAGCAGTTCATCATTTCACGTGTGTTTTGTGCACCTGTATCGCTGATGGAAGTCAGTGCCATGTTCTGTTTTCCCCTCTTTAACAGCAGCCTGAGCTGCAGGAAAGCTCAGCTAACTGGGAAGAGACCATCTAGAAGTTACTGCCCTTGCCACATCAATGTCTCCAGCTTCGAGGGTGTTACGAAGCAGGATATATGGTCAGCCCAAGACCATTTTTCCTTTTGGTTTGTTTTTGTGAGAAGCCCCACCTGAGCCTCCTTTAGGCTGCGTGTCCAGCAGTGGTGTGCGAGGACAGCACTAGATGGTGCAGTCACACCAGTGCAACCTCCCGGGCATCCCACCTCGCTGTCTCCACGTCCTCCAAAGGGGCAGCCGCTGCACACCCCGAGGAGCATCCCCATCCCCCGGAGCTGCACTGGGAAGCCAAAGGAAGGGGCAGAGGGCAGGCTGGCAGCCCTCTCTCGCAGCAGCCTTGCCCCAGAGAGCAGAGCCCTTTGCACGGTGGCTGCAGAGCACTCAAAGGTACTAAGTCCCGAGTCGGGCAGCGACAGGTGCACAAGGGGAAAGAAGCTGCGAGAGAGTGTTTTGTGTTTCTCCCCCACACTCTGTCAGCCCCGTGAGCTGAGAGGCAGGGAAACTTCACTTGGACGGAAACACTGGCACTTCCCTGGGTGCCATGTTCCAGCTACACCAGGGAAGTACAGGGCTAAGGGGAAGGAAATGTTTGGGCTTCAGTGCAGCTGCTGGAGTTCCCTGTCCCCAGGTGCAGAGAGGAAACAGAGCCTGGGCATGTCCTGCCAGAGGGGGGTGCGTGTATGCACGCACATGTGTGCACAACCAAAGTACATCGATGTCCAGCTGCTCCCCCAACACACAAAGGGGTGAGAAATATTAATGCTCCAAGCAGCAACAGTACTACTCCCTCTGTTTAGTTTTCTATGCTTAAAAAACAGAGTATCTTTTCACTTTAGGGACACTCTGTTCTCACGGTTTGATTACATTCTGAGATCACAACAGAATTAGAAAGAGCTGTAGATTTTTTTCCTGGAACATTAAAACACACTAACCTCAGCATTGCTCACTTGACAGTCTATTTTAGGCTCTTCTAAGCTGAGGAATCATTAATATTTCAGTCTAGCCCATTTAAAATTCAAACATAACCTTCTAAACTTTGGTCTGTGTGCTATATCTGGAGTGGAAGACAGGCAGATGGTTTTGGTGTTTCACTTAAGAAAATACGTAATGAGGGGGAAAACTAAGCTACGTTGAACTTTACACTTAAAAGATCATAATTAGTTAACCATATACTTTTATGTTTCTTGCTTTTAGCAAATTGAAAAAAAAACCTCTTACCTCTCCTTTCGTCCTGCAGAATGGGAAAGCATCAGCTCCACAGTATTTTTGGTTCATTGCTGTAACTTTTATACTATGAGTTTATCTTTAAAGTGAAGATACTCCTGCTTAAGTTGTTCATATATATGTATGAACATATTTTTTAAAGAGGACTTCATCCTTGAGAAGCCACAGTGGCTGTATTATCTACCTTGCTGCAAACAGGTCACAAATTAATGTTCAATAAAAGCACTCTATGTCTTTTCAACTCATTTAAATCTTTTTCTGGTTTTGTGAATTGCAAAGCCTCTCTGATTTTTTCCTAATACCAAGTTTGTCATAATAAATATTTTGTTTCCAATAGCAGGAATCTTTCATCACTTGATGCGTGTTAGTCTCTGCTCCTGCAGTCCTCCAGTGGCCCTCTTTTGCTTCCGTGCTTGTTGTCAGTATGACACACTGCCATTTTCCTGCTAATTGTACCTTGCCTCTTAGTGGGGACAATAAATCAATGCCTTACATAGTTTATAGCTCAAAATTTTACATTATCTTTTCAGTGACATGCCAAGGTTCCTTGTTTCTACAGTATGATATAGAAGTATAGCAGGTTGGTTTGCCATAGCACGTCATCACTATACTCCTGTGCATTAGTCAAAACTGAAAATAGGCATTTGAGAAGTTTTAAGCAAAATCATTTCTACTGCTTAGATTGTACATTTTGATGCTACACAAGTGGTCCAAGCTCTTAATAGGAACATAACAAGATATGATGTCTCTTGTATTGAAAAAATAAGCTACTAATAACAGGAATGTCCAGAGCCCTGAGACATATCAAGGAGTGATTACAGAAATAAATGTTGTGTCTGTTCTTTCTGTGAGCAGCTATTGATTATGAGTGAAAGAAAACAGTCATTTCAATATAGTCAATATACTGCCAAAGTGAATATGAGTCTGCTTCTATCAATTGATGTCTGTTGGGTGTTGTATGTTTTGTTTGGTGGGTTTTTTTGTTGTTGTCATTGTTGGGAGGGTTTAATTAAATATGTTATTACATGAAGAATTTTGAGCAATATGCCCAGCCTTGGCCACATCATTCATACTGATATAAGTTCCTCCCCTGCATCTGCAAGGCATTAAATGGCTCTACTGTGGGGAGGGGAGAGGATGTATGAGCTGGAATCCAATCGCAGGATCAAGACAGATTATGCAAAAATCCAATAAAAGCATTTCCCCAGCAGGGAGTCTTATGCCAAAGAGAATAATGCTATTTTCAAGATTATTCAGCAAATATTCTAGTTTAAAAGAGTTTGTGTCAGCTCCAGAATAATGGACAGGTTATGTTTGTCTTTGTATTGTGCTCATGAAATGATAGTGAAAACACCAGTTGGGAGATGAAAAAAACCAAATGGATTTGGGCTAAGAAAAGCTTCCTCTGAATAAATACCCACATGGCTGTCAGGGTCTGAGGGATGACTACCTTGCCAGGCAGTATCTCAAACAGTTTGGCTGATGTTTGCCCCTTGCCCCACCTTCCCCAAGCACAGCCTTCCCTCAGAGCTGTAAGTAACCCTCCAGGCTCCTCGGCCTTAGCGAGCCAGCCTTGAAAACTCTACTCATTTTTCAACTACAAAAGCAGGTGGATTTCAAATCCCACAGTCAGCCTCTGCCCAGGTTTGTCCTCCTCCCTTCATGTCTTGCCAGAGCGTCCTGGCACACACGAGGTGATCCCAGTGCTGGTGGCCAGGGCCAGGCGCACAAGCATTCAACACTTAAGAGTTGCTTGCTCCCAGTGCAGCAGGGAGTGGGGAAAGCCTGGGACACTGTGTTGCCCTTGATCTGGGCATTCTGAGGTCCTGGGCATGCACTACCCTCAAATATTGGCTAAGTATCACTTTTCTCTGTCTGTTTGTTAGACTCATGGCTACTCCTGGAATGGTGCAAGGGAGACACATTGGTACAGGCAGTCATGTGTGATGTTTTCCTCTTCATACAGTCGTTTTTATGGGAAATGACAGGCACCACTGTCATATTGACTCTGGGACTGTCTGCTGAAAATCTCCCAGAGGTTAATTTAAAAGTACAAGGAACCTGTTCACAAAGCAGAGTCAGAGAGCTCGTGCAGAGCAGAGGAGGCCACAGTTCTCAAGGCTGAGGGGACACAGAAGATCCCCCAGTGGGACAGTTGCACTGGGAAGGGGGCCAGGATTTCTGCCAGGCTGGTTCCTGAAGGCTTCCTGTGATGTTTGCCTTCCAGATCAGCAGCTGGCTTGTAAATGCCTTGCAGCTTTTCACAATTCTCTCTTGTCTAGCTGCTTAGAGGAAAAGGCATCATGTTGGTTGTCCTTCCTAGTCTTGTGCCTATGTCTCTAGCACAGAGACGTATCTGAAGAAGGGACTGATTACAGGGTCAACCTGCCACAGAAACTGTCCCCAGGGCACAGCTCCCATGGCATATCAGACTTCTGCTTCATTCACTTCATCATCCTTACCCTGCCCATGGCAGAGCGGTTGGAACCAGATAATCTTTAAGGTCCCTTTCAGCTCAGATCATTCACATATAATCATTCTATAATTATATGTGACCTTTTCAAGCTCTGGAAACAGATGTAATTTTCGAGAAGGAATAGGATATGCTTCTTGAAACTGTTCTTCCTATTTTAAGGAGTTGATAGTATTTTCTGAAGAAGATATTGGAGCAGAACAGGAGTCCTTTACTAGATTCTCATCTTTCATTCTTACTTTTGTAAAGATTAAATTTAGTGTCCAACTAGAGGTAACATTAGCTTTAAGTCAGGTGTTAGTATTGTGGTCACTAAGCTTCCATCTTGTTAGCAGCATCTTAAAATGTTCACAGAGATAGAAGTCATCCTTTTTTATCACATCTCATTCACCCCCTCAAAATCAGGACTCCAAACCCTGTGACAGCAATTCCAGTGGCCGCCTGCTCCACATTGCTCCTCATTCCAAGCCATATCCTTCCTTGGAGGGCCTCAGCCTCCTCAGTCCTACTCCCCTCCCATGTGGCAGCGTGAATGACAAACATCCAGTGCTCAGCATCCAGACGACCATCTCAGGAATCCTCTCTGCTTTTGGCAAGCTGCCTGCCCATCCCCAGGCACTTGCTGTATCCAAGCTGTGCAGGTTCCTCAGAGAGCACAGCTGCCTCCCATATGCTCTGGATTGCATGGGATCCGCTTCCACAGCTTGAGCTAACAGGCAGGATACTTGAGCTATTGCCAATAAAATAGCCTTACAAAAAAGGGAAAACAGCACACAAACCTACCTGGGATGCAAAAGGCTTGGACTCCAATCCCTAGGTAGATGCCTGATTAGGGACTTCATGTTAACCAGTAACAACACAGCATAAATGCTAAAACTTTGCAAAAGGACCAGCAGAGGCTGTGTACACCTTGAGCACAATGTCTGTGGGAAGTGCTGGTTTGATTTGTACCTTCAGATGCCACAGCTGGACAGCAGTAGGACTCGCTTGCACTGCCAGCTCCCTGACATAATGCAGAAACAAGAGGGACAGATATCCTGCAGTATTCCAGCATCCCTGTGTCTGCTGTGACCAGTGCAGGCAAGTATTTGTAGATATTGGGATTTAGCATCTTAGCTGAGATAGGAAAGTACAAATTATTACTAAAATTAGTTCAGGTGTGAAATCTACCAACTCTTTTGAGATACAAATGCTGCTAATCATCCTCAGCCACAGAACATAAAGAACTGGAAAAACTTTGTGTCTGAAGTCCAAGGTCTGTGAACATAAATAACCAGCGTGCCCACGTTTTAGGTGCAATGAGGAGTTTACCCTCACTAAGTAGAAGTGGGGGAGCTTAGAAGGCACCAGTTATGGGCCCAAGATCCTTAATCTACTAACCTATGACCAACTTTTTGTGGACATTTACGTTGCTACTTTGTTGGGAGTTTTTTTATACTTCAGTCACAACAGCAAGTCGTATGATTTATTAATTTTTCATTCTGGCTCACTGAATACTGTTGATTATCTTGAATTTAACAGAGATTTTTTTTTATGCTCCAGTCTTCTGAAGTACCTTATTCTTACTGCTTCTTGTCAAGTATGCATATTTCATAGAAATTTAGAGCCAAATCAGTTTAATTCTTCAAATAATTTCATTCCAATCAAAGACTGATTTGAATGTCAGTCAACAACAAAAGAATTCCCAGGAACAAGTACAACTTCCTGAAGATGAAGCAACTATCAGAAAATAATTTCCACTAGGCAAGCTAAAAAAAACCACACCACATACACAGGTTAGAACAAATTTGTAGTTGCATTTTATTTAATCAATGAAAATCTACCTTAAAAACACAAAATCAAATTTGGTAACCCAATACACTGGATTAGAGAAAGCTTCAAGCTTTTAAGCACAAGCCAGAAGTCACAGTCTCAAAAGAGAGTATCAGAGGCCAAAGCAATATGCTGGAACAAAGTAGTATCTTTTTGTGGAGGCATGCTCCTTGCACCATTAGCGTGGGTTTGGGTGCAGTAGCTTTTTTTAGCTGTCAGTTATAAGAAGCTTTCGTGTTTGTTTCATAGTTTGGTTTGTTGCATTTTATAGTTAGGTTCGTTGCATCGCTTACCTAGGCCCTGGATTAAAGTTAAGGGCAACTTAAAGCCCTTGCCGGCCCAGTTACTACCAACAGACAATTTACATCGTGGTAAAGCTAGCTTTATTTAAATGAGGTTCAGACAAGAATTAACTTTACATATTATTAACAGCTTTGGAGCTACAAACGTAAGAATCAGGATTATACAGGTCATGCTTCTGTTATTTTGTTTTACCTGCTGCAGTTATTGCAATATGGCTTAAGGTACATAGGTATACAGTTTGTACAAATTCAGCCAAGTTTGCACTTGTGAGGTGTTATTAAGAGCATCACTACCTTGCAAGCCAATTTAAATGTGTGGAACTCAACCAGGTTTTTGGAATTGCCCAAAGCTAAGGGGAAAGTTGCTGCTAATGATGGACAGACTGTATTGTTTGAAACCACATTGTTTGGCTTTAAATATTTATATAATCTGCTCTGAGGTAAGGAAAAATCTTTTGATGCTTCCACGCAGGGCAGCACCAGACGGTGCAATCACACCAGTACAATCAGTCACTTTGCTTGCTGGACATGCAGCCTCGAGGAGAGGCAGGCACCTGCCGTAACAAAAGCATTTGTACACTAAAAGTTGATTTTAAAATAAATTACTATACAGGTAAGATAGTGAGCATTGTTCAACTTGATGGGCACTGGTTTCATGACATGTGACCTGTAGCCTTCACTTTAGAAATCAGAGCTGAAAGTATGGACTTGTACCCTTGTTTGATTTTAATGTAAACAAAGGAGAGGACCAACTGCTGTTGGGGACAGGCATCCCAGGACTCTCAGTCGTGGGCCTTCTAACCATCTTTCTATCACCCTGCTTATTCTAGTCTACAGCTGTTGTCAGTCCAATCCACCTTACATCAATGTTTTTAAGACCTTGGCACCTCAAAGATCTCATCAGTTTTTTGCAATTCAAGGCAGAACTCATCACCAAGCCCTTACCCTCCTTCCTATTCCTGCCTTGGAAAAGAGAGAATTGATAGGAGTGAGGGGGATTTCAGAAAATGCTGTAGTGGGAAAGCAGTTCAAGCAGGGGTTGGGAAATGAGGAATTGTTTATGCAGGAAAGATGTCAGACAGCAGAGGTATAGGGAAAGACTTGGGGTTAGATGGGGCAATGACCAGAAATTAGCAGACTCTGGAATAAGAGGGGTAAGATACAAAGGCTATGGTACAAGAAAAAGGTGACAGCAAAATGGTAAGTCTGGAGAACTACAAGTAGAAGTGATCAGTAGATCTGACATAGGTCAGGGCTCTCCTTTTGTCTTTAGAATATGATAGTTCTACATTAAAATCAGAACTGGGTTTTGGATATACATATAAATATTCAAAGCAAGACAGCCAAATTTTTGAGAGATTTTACAAGGGGAAAAACCTGGAACAATAAATAGGAAACTACATGTTATCAATTTCCACTCCAACAGTATCAATTTCCTCTCCAGGCTACTCTACAAAATTCATTTAAGGGTACACCTAAATAGTACAGAAGTATCATAGCTCTACATTAAAATCAGAACTGGGTTTAAGACATACATATAAATATTCAATACATTACAGTCCAGTCCTGAGACCTGAAGTCTGGAACAAAAGAAGAAGGGTATTCTCAATCTCCTTTCAAGCTACACTGTAGAAATAATTTCAGACTAAATCGGACCTACACAAATACAACTGAAGGATGGACAGAGATACCTGAACGGGACTGAAAGGCAGCAAACTTGAGCATCTTGCTCAGCAATTTGTGCGTGATCCAGTTCCTGCTGTTTGATAGACACAGTTGCTACTGAGCCAGGAGTCTCATGTGTTCTCCTCAGTCAGCCGTCCTCCCTCCACTCACACACAAGCTGAACAGCATCTACAGCCACTCACAGGTCAGATCAAGGCAGCTAAGGAAGATGTGGGGGGTAAAGGAGACTGCAGAAAGAAGGGAGAGGGATTCAGGGAGGAGTGAAGGGAATCAAGGAAATGGGACAGACAAGACACACTGAAGTGAGGGGACATTAGTAACTGTGGCACAAATTCTGGTGGTCTGCCCATTCTCTCAGTGGTGCATCTCCAGTCTAAATGGATTGTTTTGGGCAGAGACAAATGACCTTCAGATGGAACACGGGTGTGGATACAGCCAATTAAAGGCATTGTTTTTTAAAAGGAATGACAAGGCAAGGTCTTCAGAAGAACAGATGTTAACATCCAAGAAGAAAGGGTAGCAAATAAAGCTCCTGGTTCTGTCGCAGGATTGTCGGTTGTTCTCTAGGACTGGCATCTCTCCAAATGCTGCATCTGGAAGAAAGACAACAGTAAAAAAGCTTTAGTGATAATAACTTACTCTCTCAAGAATATTATATTTTCCTATGCAGTTCTCAAAGATAGGGATAAAGGTCTCATTACTTAGTAAAGCAAATGCAGCATATATCCTGGGGAGAGTTTATACCTATAATTTCTCATTCTGATTTGACTGAAGTGCAAAAAGCTTTGTACATGATGCATTCCAGGTTTACCATGGAAGGCAACACTCATATCCTTTAGGATTTTAAAAAGAGCTTTGTTAGAGAAGTGTGTTTGTGGATTAAAACCTGTACATTAAATGTGTCATATAGATGCCTATCCAGGAAAACTGGACAATACATTTTCTACCTCCCAGAAATACCATGCTCAACTACAGGCCAAGTCAAAGGCCATTAAAGTGAGAGCAGCCCTTTAGCAGGATAATTAAAAAAAACTCAAACCCCACACCACATTAGAGAGAAGAGTTTTGGAGAACCTAAGAACAATCCTGCAAAAAAGAAATAAATTACTGGCTAAAAACGCTACTTACGTTCAAGGCGTCAGAGCCACTGAGTTCTGACTTTGTCTATCACAAGATGTTCCTTCTTGGCAACTATCATCCTCCCACATCTGTGTTTTCCCATCTTCCACTGACAGGTGATATTGCTGTTCTTCACTTTCTCTGCATGTTTGCTGACCTGTATGTTGGTCTGAGATTTCCATTATGTGCCCAACCTCTTTTTCCCTTAATTTTGGTGAGTGCATGTCTAGGGGGTCTTTGGTTGAATCTTCTGAAGTATTTTGTTCTAGTGTTGATTTCTGAAGTATCACACTTTCACTTGGAATGTCTTCAGGGCTAGTCACAACTGCTAAGGAATTCTGACCTGGTCCATCTTTCAGCATCTCAGAAGTTAAAAGCACGTCTTTTGTTTTTTCTACAGTTGCATGAATTTCTGCAGACTCAGTTAAGGTAGTAGATTTCACTACTCCTGGTTGATGGAGCTCTTGTTCTTTACTTCGTATCTCTTCCTCTTTCACTGGAAGTTGATCTACCTGCAGACTTCCTAGAAGCTCATGTATATTTTTATCTGATGGGCTTTTCCCTATGGACTTAATGCTCTGCTCTGACTCAAAGGCAGCTGACTCTTCTGTTTCTGCAAGTTTGTGAACAGCTGACTGGATGGCGCTCAATACAATTTTTGTACTCTGTGACTCTATAATCACAGACTGAACAACATGCTTCTCAAATTCTGGGGGGCTGTGAGACAGACTATGACTGAAAGGAATACCATTTTGTTTGGGTTGCCCAGTGCTTTGGGGCCTCTCTTGCTCCTCTGACACTCCATTCATGGAAGCATGAGTTACTCCAGTCTCAGGTGCCTCTGCAAGAGCCCTACCAAGCACTGCATTCTCACAACCTGAACAGTCTGTAGGACTAACTGGGACCTCTTCAGAAGCCATTTGCTCTGGTGTGGTTGCCAATGGCTGTACAGTTCTGGCTGTCACGTCTGTGGGTGTCACAGTTTCTGCCACGACACGCTCTCCAACTGCTGCAGCTGTTTCAGGCACAGGTGTTTTCAGATCCTCCAAGCTTTTGGCCTGTGGGAAGGCTGAGTCAGAACCTTCCTCTTGCACAGTTAAAACCTCTTGCTGGACAGCAGTTGAACATTCATCACCTCTCACAGCTTCCTGCTTTCCATATTCAGACACTTCTTTGGCTGCTTCCACCAACTGCTCATCTTTGTTATCTTCTTTCTGAAAGCCTTGACAGTTCAAGGTTTCTACAAGTTGTTTTTCCAGAGTATCTTCTTCAGCCAAGCTTCTGGGTGTTTCAAATTTCTTAGGACTTATGTCAGTGATGACATTGCTTCCATTATCAACAATATCTGGGCATGCTGATGCTAAATTAGATACACTGTCTGCTTCAACTGGGGTGGGAACCTCAGCATCAGTGGTAGGGCTCTCTAAGCATTTTTCAGTTTTGAGTATAGCATCTTCTATTTTGTCACCTTTGGTTTCATCCCTCTCAAAGGCGATTTCAGTCGTTTTCTCCCTGCATTGTGGCTCTAGGATGGGCACAGAATCTTTTGCTGCAACGTCCCTGTCAGTCCCATCACTCATACTTTGCTCAGCATCTGCAGCTGCTTCTGAGCCAACTGTTTTTGAATGAAGGGCAGCAGGTTTCACCTTGTTCTGCAGCGGAACCTCAGGAACTGTGACTTCTATGCTTTTTACTCCCACAAGCATAGCATCATCTTCCTCTCTCAGGGCAGGTGCCATGCTAGGAACTGCTTTAGTACAAACTTGCTCTTTTGAGTCAGGAATTTCATCTTGTCTTTCAGGTTTAACAGGGACCATAATGAGGGTTTTGCCCTCTCCTTCAAGATGCATGGGCTCTGCAGCCGTAAGTTCCAAGGAAGAGGTTTTGTCCTCTGTCTTGTCCTGCACCTGAGGAGAATTACAACAAATCTGTGAAAAAGGGTGCAGCAGAGAGTGACTAGCAATGTTCTAGGTGGAAAAGCACAATAAACACCCAAAAGAACAAAAGTTATGGGAAGAACATCTTGGGATGACACCAAGAGTAGTGGCTCACCAAGGTCCCAGCTTGTGCTCAGTTTCTGAGGACAGTTCATTAGAAAAAGGGCAGCCTAAAGCAATGAAAAGCCAGCAGCACTTGAAACAAAGACTAAGCCAGGAAGATGGTGGGGAGATAGGGAAGAAGGTAGGAATGCATTAGCCAAATAACTGCAGCATTTAAAGCTGCAGATAATGGTGTTATTTCATGTCCTCCCTTTGCAGACATACCTCAGCTACAACTGTATTTCTGCCTACTACTGAAAATACCAGCCACTATATATGGTATCACATGGATCACATCTGTATCTCAGGCATTCATCTTGTGTCACTCTGTGCTATGCAGGAGCCCTAATGGCAATTGTTTCAGAACTTTCAGATCCATACACACCATCACCACTTCATTTCTGTAGGCATCACATCCACCTCACCCCACCACAAGCTTCAGTGGCTTGTGCTTCTGGAGATCCGAGCCTGATTCTCACTGGAAATGAAGTTTCAGTTGTTTCAGCCTGCACAAAGGCAGTCCTTGACAGTAGCATGCCCACAATCTGGTTGTGAATTAGGTATAATACCTAACACTTGCTGATTTTTTTGACAAATCAACCTCTGTGTTATATGTAATACTTACTGCAGTCTGTCCTTCTGGAGCACATTCACCTCTTGTCCCATCTACTGTCAACTCTGTTACAGGCAGTTTCTCTTGTTCTGAAGACTCCTGCTTTGCAAACAGCTCTTCCTGGGGAGTGACAGCTTTCATGCTGTGAAACTCTCTGTCTTGTGAAGAATGTTCCTCTACTGTTCTCTGCACTTTGTGTATTTCTTCTACGTCTTCTACAACTGCTTCATCACATTCCTGACACTGGCTTTCATCTCTCAATACATCGACATTTTCACATCCTTCTGTGCTTTCTTCCATTGCAGCAGGTATTTCATTTTTCTCTGAACCTTCATGTAAAACACTGTCTTTGACTCTGTTTTGGCCCTGCACAGTCCCTGCACTTTGCTGGGGCTGGAGGCCACCCTCCTCATGTTCTCCTTTTTCCAAGGACTGTTCAAGCAAAACTATTTCCTGGCCTCCAACCTTCCCATCTTTAGCATCACCTTTCACTTCTGACTCAAGTCCCTGTACTGTTGTGATTATAGTTTCTGTTACAGTTCTTTCATTAACCAGCTGTGTTACATCTGCTGACTTTACTCTCTCAGCAACTTCATGAAGAACTTTTTGTGTCTGTTTGTCTAATTCTTTCAAATTTTGTTCAGTGGCCTCTACCTCTTGTACAGGTGTAGCTTCCTCTGTAGTATCTGGAGTTTCTAACAACTGTGAAACAGCAGAAACCATCTCCGTTGTCTCCTCAGCAAGGGACACTTCCATTGTTTCTTCAGCACAGGAAACTTCTGCTGTCTCCAGAGCTGTCACTGCTTCTGAAGTTAGCTCCAGGTCACTTGCTGTGGTGTCATCACCCACATCCTTTCTCATCTCTGGTGCTGTCTTAGCTGCTACCACTGCATCTTCCACAGTAACATCTGATTCAGCTGTTTTCAGAGTTTCTTTCTCTTCCTCTTCTCTTGCCTGCTCAATGCACTCGGTCAGAGCAGCAGATATCCAAGATGGTGACCTTTCCTCAATGCTGGTTACTGCCCTTTCCCCTTCCACAACAGTAACAGCAACCGCATGTACCAGCCCTTCATATCCTTGCTCAGTCCTCGGGGTCTCCTCTAATTTTTCTGCTCTCTCTTCCTCTGAAGTTTGTTCTCTGATCACTTCAGCATCTTTTGCTCGCTGGGCCTCAATTTTCTCCTGCTCTGCTGCTTCATATTCGGATAAAGGAACAACAGCTGGAATATCAGAATCTTCTTCAGCTGTTTCTGCCATGTCTTCTCTTGCTTGTTTAAGATGAGTTGGTTCTGGCTTTCCATCTGACTTCTTCTTCCTACGCCCAGGCATCAGTTTTCTAAAGGGAGCCCACGATTCATCTTTTCCAGGCTCACCATCTGATGTTGAATGTTCCAGGCTGGATCCCACAACAGTGTCTTCTGTTCTCTCTTCCATTCTGGTTTTGGATCTCCTTCTTGGAGTGACTAACCTTTTAAATGATTCCCATGTCGAAATACCTTCACTTTCAGATGGGCTTCCAGCTTGTTCTGGGGAAGAATTCCCTTGTCCTTGATCACTCTCCTGAGAACTAGTTAGAATTGTATCTGTTGCTGTTTCTTTGCTCTGTCCAGACTCTTCTACTTTTTGGCTTTCTTCATCAGATGATGATGATTTCCTGGCTCTTTTCTTTGAAGAACCTACACATATAAAAGCTTCCCAGGACACAGAAGTGTCAACTTTTCTTTTGGGCTCTTCTGTAGTTTTTTCTGGTTTTTGGTCAATCCCATTTTCTTTTATTTCTCCCTGATTTTCATCAACAAGGTTTTCAGTTGCAGACACAGAAACACCCTTTGTCTTATCAATTTCATCTTCTTTATCACTTTCAGAAGGTCTTCGGACACGTTTCTTGGGAGTCACCATCTTTTTAAATGATGCCCAGGGTGTAACACTTTCTCTTTTCCGCTCCAAATCTGGAATTGTAGCATCTTCATTTTCCGTGACCTGCTGCATTCCATCTGCAGATTTTTCTAACAAAGGAATTTCATTCATCTCCTCAGGAGAAGACGCAGAACTCTCCCCCTTTTGTTCCTCTGGGCTATCTGGGGAATCTGATAAGTGCTGAACTGGTTCACCTTGTTCCCCTAACTTAGATTCTTCTCTTTTGCCTTTTTGCTTCTTTCCAGAGAGTTTTTTTAATCCAGTACCTGTAAAGAGTTTCTTTAAAGGGCTGCCTTGTAGTTTAGTCTTTTCTTGAGAAGACAGGAGTTCAGCTTCATTTGTGATACTTTCCGGAGGCTTTTTTTCAGCTGCCTCTTCAGAACTCACTCCCATGGTTACTTCCTCTGGTTTGCCAGAATCAGTTGTAACTATGCCAGTTTTCTCCTGCAGACCTTCCTCAGTGGGTTTGACTGACTGATGATCATCCTCTGTGTCAACTGAATGCCCAGAAGTAGAAAAGGATTTTGATCCAGGAGCACTTGGAGTCGGTTTTGTTTCATGTTCTTTGATTTCTTCCATCTCTGTCGTTCTATCCAGAGGTTGTTCTTGTGTGATGTCTTCTGCTGTAGATGACATTTTCAATTTTGTTTCCTCTGTTTTTTCATCTAATGTCTCTTTCCCAAGTGGTACAGGTTTATCTCCTTCTCTTCCTTCAGATTTTTTAAGCTGTTCACTAGAAATTTCAGTTGTCGGAGATCCTGTTTCAAATTTCCCTTCAGAGGGTATTTCAGTTCTGTCATCTATTTCACACTTCTCTGTTGACTCCAGTTTTGATCCCACAGATAGGACTTCTGAGGATGTTTTCAATTCTCTATTCACGCTGTCAGCAACAAGAGGTACCACTGCTTTGTTTTTTAGAGGTTTCTCTGTCACCTCACCTTCATTCTCTCCTTCTCCAGCTTTCTCTTCCTTTTTATCAAGATCTTCTGAGACTTCCACCACCTTCCTTTCTTGATCATCTTCATCTTTTTTCTCCTCTTGACTTTCCTTTACAGCTGCTGCTGCTAGATCCCTTTTTTCCCCATGCTCATCATGCTTGACCAGCTCTTCCTTCTCACTTTCTTCTACTCTTATGGCTGCCACAGTCTTTTCTGACTCCTGCTTTTTATCGTCAGTTTGCTCCTTCTCATGCGCTTCAATTGTTACCGCTGCCACAATCCTTTCTTCATCTTGTTTCTCAAAATCAGATTTCTCCTCCTTTTCAATGGTTTCATCTGTTAATGTCCCCTCTTTTTCTTGCTCCTCTTCTTTCACAGGAGACTGCTGCTCATCTTCTTTAGGCTTCCTAAAACTCTTCTTTTTTCTAAATCCAGTCCATCCTTGAGTAAACAGTTTTCTTAATGGTGATGCAGTATCAGCAGTTAAGGCGGCCGACTGAGAACAAATCTCATTTGCTTCTGGTATTTGAGGAGATTCGTCTTCTGTTTTTTCATTTTTCAGTGCATCTTTGGTGTTGTCTTCTGCAGAGAGTGCATCCTCGGGCACTGCTGTTTCTTCTGAGCTGACTCCTTTTTGATCACCATCTCCTTCAGAGATCTGTGTTTCCTTTTTTACAGTAAGCAGTTGAACCGGGTCTGATTTTCCTGTCTTTTCCTTCTTCACTGTGAATCTGAAGCCAACAAATTTAAAAACTTTTTTAAAACCCAGATCATAAGACTGTGGCTCAGACACGTGGTCTTCTGCATCTTCTTCTAAAGCTGGTAACTGCTTAATTGAATGAGCATCCTCTTTCTCAGCATCTACACTGTCCTTGGTGCTTGAGTCAGATGGATTTGTCTCCATAGTTTCAGTGTTTTCCTTCAAAGTTACATTGGAATGTTCTGTTTGTCCAACTGTTTAAACAACAACAAAAATCCCCAGTTAATTTCCTTCTCAATTTAATATTATAGTATACCTTTATATATTTGTTCATTTTTATCAATTTCATAAACATAATTGTTCTACAATCTGTGTGCCTCTTCCGTGTGCTACTATTACATTTTTAAGGACTAGTTTTTGTTCTAAGATGACTATAATGACTTTCCTTCTTTATATCATTGTATGATTCTTTCCAAAGTGTATTTGAAAATGCACCTTTCAAGCTTATATTCTCTCCTCTTACCTGCTTCTGCAGTTCTTTTTGTGTTGTTGGTTTGTTTGGGGTTTTTTTACTGTAAGGCAAACTTATGCAAGAAAAAAAATGTATTTCTATCATATGATTACTCAGACTATACAGAATAATATATGAATTATTCCTGCAGCAAAGCTCAGGTACCATTACCATGCAGACACACACCTCTGAGGAAAAAGGAACAACAACAAAACCCCCAACAAACAAAAAACCCCACGCCAAACAAATTAAACAATCCCCCCCCACCAAAAAAACCCCAACCACAAATGCCCAAACCAAATCAAACCAAAAAGCAAACCACAAAAAAAACCACCCCCAAAAAAAGCCTGTTGACCTAAAATGACAAGGAAAGAAAGCTCATTTTATAGCTCTGTCCCAAAAGAAAAGCAAGATGAGAAAACACCCATGGGAAATTACCTGTTTTTCTGAAAACTTGTAACCCCCATGAAACACTTATATTACAATATATTGTTTTGAAGATCATGAATCTTGGAATTCTCCCACGCATTACATCACCACTATGGCCAGACAAACCTCATCTACAGCAACTCCACACTGCTTAAAAATAATGAGGTTGTTACTATGCAAGAAGGTTAAATCCTCCACTGCACACATGTCTGTGCTTGCATTATTATCTCTTTCTTGAGCACAGTTTGAGATTTTCCTTCAGGTCACTGGCAACCACTCTCTCAGTCTTGCTGGGACAATTTAAATATTATCTCTCCCTCTGGCCATGACCTACCCAAGTTCACGGAGTGACATGTAAATTACATCTATGGCACATTCAAGACACCAAGAGATTCTTGGACCTGCTAGGATTTCAGTTTAATACTCTTCCTGACCTTTGATTTTGTGCAACAGGTGAAAGTGCAAGGCCACAAGGGAATGTATGCTTCTCTCTGACCAAACTTCTTGGTATGCCAAGATGAAAAAATAAAAATATTTTAAAAATATTGAATGTTAAACAGCAACATCCTGGGAGAAGGCATGGTGCCTTTCTTTCAAGCTGTACCTGTCCTCCTTCGATGGCCAAAGGCAGAAAGAGACAGCTTGCAAATGTACATGCGTCATCCAATTCCCCAACATGATTTAATTTTTATTTGAAGCACCTTTAAGTGTTCTCTAACTCTGCAGTTTGTCCTGCTCTGCTGGACCCCCTGATCTCCAGAGGACCCTCACAGTCTAGATGCCAACTCTGCTTGCCTGTGTCCCCTTTAGGAAGGGCTGCTTCTTCAGAAACACACAGACTATGTGGTTTAGGTAAGGCTGAAATGTCAACTACATAACAAGCAAAACAAAATCTACAAGGATACTGTTTTTTAATAGCTACATAGAGGGAAAATTATGTTTTGCTATCAGCAGCCTACTGGTTGTTGTTTCTCAGTCAACATAAGCAAAGCTTTTTGTTTTTCCCTTTATCTAACACTTTAAAATTATTTACCTCATTTGTTAATTCCTAATGAATTTAAAAGCCTGACCTCTGCTAACACCCTTGAACATTTTAAAATTGAGATGTTCGAATTCAGTCATTTGTGAGGGAAAATGGTAAGAAGAAACAGCCAGTTTTTCTGAAGAAGCTAGAACTTTTACTCCATTGGCAATATACCTCTTGCAAACACCAGAACATCCACAAGCAATATAACTCTTACTAATCAAACACTGTATGTTGAGAGTATACATGGATAAAGCCAAAGAACCTCTTTTTTATCTGTGTTCATTTATTTCTAGGTCCAGAAGTAAAGTCCTTGTCATTTCCATAAGACTGTGTAATATAACAGAAAATTTTAAAGACTTAATGGGAACTCACAAAGTTAGAGGCACTTCTTCAAAGACTATCTTCAAAATACCACGTATTTTATAATTATTTAGTAACAAGTACTTTAATATATTCTTCAGCTTGTTTACACAAAAAGTGATTTTTCTGGCTGAACTAGCTACAAAATTAAACACTGATCACTCAACATTAAAATAGCAAATGCAACCATAAAAACAGAGAACACAGAGTTTAGAGGTTGTGACGAGCTTTCAAAATTACTGAATCAGGCTGACAGTAATTAGATCTTCCTTGCAAGTCCAGTGGACATGGTATCTTAAACACACTGCAAAAGGAAAAATTACCAAAAATATCAACTAACCAAACACTTTTTAATACCAGAAAAGCTAAAACTATGCTACACACATCACACTTCCATCACTCCCTCACAGTGCATGGATTACAGACCTAGTCCAAGTGCTACCCCTTTCATTTCCACAAAAAGCATTTAACCTGTCTGGAAGACATTTCATCCCCAAGGTAATATTCTGGTGTCAGCTGTTAAGTGACCTGCTGCTGTTGCACACCCAGTCTCTACTTTGATTTCTTCTTTCACATTTCAAATCCCTGGAAGAGTCTTTTAAACTGAATGTCTTGACGCCTTTCCTCAGCACCTGAGGGGAGGAGATGCCCTTCAGGAAATCTGCCTTCATGCCAGCCAGGAGGCTGCCACTGTTGTGCGACAAGACCCCAGTGCCACCTATATCCCATTATACTTTCACAACCCACAGCCCCAAAGGGCAATTTTATATTCAGTGCGGCACAACAGAAACACAAGACCAGAGAAATCAACTGTACACTCTGAACTTTAACAGCTGGATTCTTTACTGATGGTTTTGTAAATGACAATGCAGTGCTCAAACAACTGTCAGTGCATTTCTGAATGCAAAGTAAACCACAAGTAGCTTGGAAAGCTTAGAATTATTTACATAAAGTATTGTTGGCCACAGTACTGTGGCATGCCACTACCACAGGTATTCTGGCATGACAAGTAGCACTTTCTGAATTAATACAGTGGATGTGAAAGCACCTTTAAAGAAACACGAGAGGCTCATCAAAACAGCTCCCAGAAAACAAACAAAAACCCCAGTGAAGTACTGATATGAATACAATTTCTTTAGCTCTCTCCTGAGCAGGCTGTACTTCACTGGCTACGTGATAGTCAGGGAATTGAATGCAATAAAAATATATCCAGAGGCAGTGATAAAAATCGAGGTGGAATCATAAAATCGATACACTTTGCTATTTAAATAAACTGTGGCTAAGAACCAACACTGAAATTCTATTTTAACTGCTTACATGCCAGTTAACCTTTAAAACATTTTTAATTGAATCAAGGTGCTGCTTCTGTTTTAATAATTGCAAGCGTTCTGTCTTATTCTAAAAGAAATATTTGAAGCTGACAGTCTTGGGGACAGACCCAAAGGTACTTAATTTCACAATTTCATAGGTACTTAGCCCATGGTAAGAATTTATTTCAGTTTTATCAGAGGAATGCTGATCAGATGTTGGAAAATTAGTATTTTCAGAATAACTGAATTCCTGTCTCATCCCATTAAAAATGAAATTAATAAATAATGCTTTTCTGTTAGTAGGCTGATAGACACTGTTGGCAATGCAGCCTAACTGCTCCCACCAACTCATCTCTCTCCAGAAGTGAAAATGTGTTTCTCCCCTGGTAGCTGCCAAAGAGTGAAAAAAAAGCACTCAGACTGCAAGAGTTAAATCCACAGCACTTCATGTGCTCGCAGTCAACCATGTCAACATCTGGAGTTGGTTGACTTTTCCCCCTAAGGATTTGCAGCACAGCGCTGGATTTTTTCCATGAATTCCCTACATTCTCAATCTCTCAGATGGATGTGACACACACCCAGCGCCCACCTCATGAACTCCACTGGCCACTGAAAGGCTCCAGAAGACTCTGAGCCATTTTCATTTAATCAGTGTTTAAGTATTTAGGGTGAAACTGTGCTTTTGGTCACATACACAAGACTCTCACAGTAGGTTTGCATGAGCAAAAACAAATGCCGAAGCTGTAAGGCTGAAGGGTATTTTACTCTGAAGGGGTATTTTCCTCTGTTCTATCTAGATTTGCTATGAATACAACTTGTAAAAAAAAAAACCAAACAAACAAAAAAAACCCACTGAACTGCTCTAAAACTCACATGACACAAAGAGAAGACAGTTAAAAAACAAGCTTGAACCAAGGGTCCATAATACACCAAACCTGTATTTGTCAAATGCAGTTTTCTCTTAACCGCACAATTCTCCTAATTACTATTAAAAACATTAAAGGACAAAATCAAGATACAGACAAGTAATTATAAACTAAGACACAGTGTGAAATTACAGTGTCTGTGAAAAAACTGCCCTGAACAGATTTATTTAGAATAAAGTAGCTATGTAGAATTACTAGTGAAATTGGGTTTTTTGTTATTGTTTTGTTTTAAATGCTAAAGTATTCAATCTGTGCTTTTAGGTTTTCTTTGCAGACTGTAAGAACTGGGCATTATACCACAAATTCCAATTCTTTTAAACACAAGTTTCAGAAGGTTGGGTTTAATAAATCAAACAAACTCACCACTCACTTTGCAGTAACAACATCACACAGAAATATGCCCAGATGTTACCCTTCTAATATTTTTTTTTTAACTACCAGGTTTAAGGTCCATGACACTGCTGTTTCTTAACAATATCTTCCACAAATTCTTCCTTCCTTTCCCTACTATACACCATATTTGGTTCCACTTTAATGTACTAATAGTTCTTTCATGGAAAGCACATACTACTTCCTTCCCCATTCTATTCAGTCAATTATTTCTAAGGACTGGCATGCCATGTTAATTGCAGGGAGGGAGTTCTTTCAGAGTAACTAAATAATGAGGGAGGATTAACAGCGATTTTTCTGTACTAAATCTCACAGTGCATACATGCAATTCATGAGCTTTCCAACCAGCTTTTGAAACAAGTACCAGCAAGTTCAGTCTTCAGCCTCAGGTACTTTGGTGGCAACTGAAGAGTTAAGTTTTAAAATCTCTCACACTTTTGTGTCCGTTTTTAAAAAATGGGAAAAAAGGAGAAAGTTACAAAATAGCTATAGCTTTTCATGGCTTAGACCTCCTTTAAAAAGTAACATCCTCTAAAATGAACATCATACATAACCTCACAGAATAGCAACTTAAAAAAAAAGCACAATCATTTCCGCTGTGATGCTGTAACATTCCTCACAAATCTTTATTTTTAGAAGATTTTGCTTTAGCTGTACTTGTCTGCTCCAATTCAGAGCTTCAAATTCCAAATTTGAGAGCAGCTTATCACATTCCAGCAAGGAAAGTTATGTATTTCATTTATTCAAGATTTTAAGTATTTCTTTTTTTATTTCAATGTTTTAAGAAACATCACTGAAAATCAGAAAACAGTAAAGGTCTTCTAAAATGGTTCTGTTTGTTTATATTTAAACCAGAGGGGTCATCAGCTATGGCTTGGATATATAGTTACTGCAGCTAAAAATTCTTCATTAAATGAACTCACAACAATATACTGCTCTCAGACCAGCCCAGCTGTTCTGTTTGGAAACCAAACCAGCATGCTACAAATATTTATGAAATTTCATGGTTAGACACACTGTCCACTCTCACGTTCAGTGGCTTGGTTCTGCTTCTTAAAATAAAATGCATTCACCAAGCATAAGATAGATGCAACACAAGCACTTGGGTATTTGAGAGGAAAAAAACTAAATATCTGCCCTGCTAACCACAAGGACAGAGCAAGCAATATAGGTCAATAAACACTGGGACATTTTTGAGGACTCCTAATGAATAATGAAAATGCACAATGAAAAACAGATTGAACTTTATCAAAACGACCACATAAAGACTAACGTAAACACCACAAACTCACCACAAAGGAGATAAAGCCGCATCTGCAGGCACTAGACAGAGGACAGCTTAAGACACACTCCTGCATACCAACAAGCAGAGGTACTCTGTGTCCCTTCCAAGAAAAGGTAACTCACACTACGAGCTAGATGCAGTTCTTGAAAACACTACAGAAGCAGCTGTGCTGAAGTGAAAATCCGAAGTTTCTTCCACAGGAATTATTAAATAAGGAAAACCTCAAACGATCAAACTGTGCAACCCTATAAAGAGATTGCTTTTGAAAAACAGTTTAACCTTTAATTACTAACAATAAAAGGAAATAAAAAAAATAGAGAACCCTTGAGGAAAGAGACTCAGCATGTGATAAGCTCATTAAACATCGAGTTTAATGAAAACCCTGTTGTAAACAGCGGTAGGATATCTCCTCTGCTGCTAACTGATTCAAATCACGTACTGTCCTCCCCAGGGCCCGCTCCAAATGGAGCCGCACTTCTACAGGCTTTGTTGTCAATATGTATTGTAAAGTTAGAGTAGTTTGCATGAATAAACTCCCCCTTTGTGCTGAATTCATTCACTTGCTCTAGCAAACAAAATACAAGAAAGTAATTATTTAATTAATACAACGACTTAAAGACTTCCTATATGGTTACAAGACATTAATCATCAATCTAAGAGAAAGTCTGACCCAAATTAGTTATCTTAAGGGGAAAAAAAAGCAGAGTTTGTGTATTGAAATTTTTATAATGCCACTTTGTCTCCCCGGGAAAGACACGTTTCTGCAAACTCAACAGTGCACGGACGCTGCTTTTTCCTTTCAATTATTTGCTCCTTCAAAACTTTTTATCTTTTCAGAAAGCACAATTAGTTTATGGCATTAGCTCTCCAACTTCAGTGGCTCCTGCACTATTTCCTTTGGATGTGCGGAGTTCAATGCACACAGCATCGAGTTTTTGGTATTGCAGGCTGGGATCCTGCTCCCCTCATGCACACACACAGCCAGCCACGGTGCTACTCTGGATTTCGCTTTGCTAAGGTAAAATAGCTATACAGTAACAGCTTTATTTCTCTCACGCAAATATTTTTACACCATATAAACGATGCTAACTTTTCTACTTCCTCCAGTTTCATGAAGTTCAGCTCATAAGGTATTTTATTGCTCTGTTGCTTGATTAACGTAAAACACCATCACCAATGTGGTCACTCACTGCCTTTTCTCTCTGTTCTTCACTTTCAGATACCACGTTATAACCAGGTCTTGCAGAGAAACACCCAGTTAGCACCGCCACATTCATAAAGCCTCGCATCGCAGGTACCAACCTCACCGAAGGTCCCAGAGTTTCAGCAACCTTCGCCTGGAAACGATTGAGATAAAAATACCTAAGGCAGCCCTTTTAGCTCCCAACACCCTGCCAGGAAATCCCGAGTCAGTAAACCCGGGGGATTCGGGGCCCCGGGGATGCCGCCCCCGCACAGCCTGGGCGCTACTCAGCCGAGAGGGGCCAAAACCGCGTGTGCCGCCCCCGCGGCTGTGCCACACCGCCTTACCCGCCATGGTCACTGTCCCCAGCATGGCTCAAGCGACACTGCCCAGCGCAAGTGCCCCTCTCCCGCTCCAAGGATCCTTCCAAGGGCGCGGGACAGCGCCGACCGCCGGGGGCGAAGGGCAGGGAGCCGGGAGGCAGCCGCGCTCCCACCGCCCCGACAACTGGCTGGGCGCAGAGAGGCAGACGAGAGAGTGGCTGAATGAATGAGGGCTGGCTGAAGGAAGGCTGGCTGCCTCCCGCATCCCGCGGCCGCTCCCCCGTCCCGGACAGCCTGGGCCCCGCCCGGGACCGCCCCCGCCCTCCCGGCTGGGGCGGGCACTGCCGGCCCCGCGGGGCGGCTCGGCTCGGCTCGGCTCGGCTCGGCCCACCGCTGGCCGGCACAATCGTAGAATCATAGAATCAAAGAATCGATTGGGTTGGAAAAGACCTCCGAGATAATCAAGTCCAATCCTTGGTCCAACTCCAGTCCATTTACTAGATTATGGCACTCAGTGCCACGTCCAATCTCGGTTTAAAAATCTCCAGGGATGGGGAATCCACCACCTCTCTGGGCAGCCCATTCCAATGCCAACTTAAATTTCCCCTGGCAGAGCTTGAGCCCGTGCCCCCTTGTCCTATTGCTGACTGCCTGGGACTGCCTCCAAGTGTCCCTCTTGGAACTGCCACTTCAGCCTTTATCGTACTCTGCCCCGAAGGGAAGAGGCTCCGGCTGTCGCTTTCCACACAGCTTCAGTGCCCGTTGCTGTGCAGCTTCCCGCAAAGCATCCACACCAAACCTCAACAGACACTGCCTAGAAGCCACAAGTATTCTACCCCTCGTAAATAAACGCTTCTCTTTCTCCCCCCTGACACATTTGCTCCTTTGCCTATTAATTATTACTTAGAGATCAGTTTGGTCTTTTTTGTTTTGTTTCAATTTGTTTTTTTTTTAATTGGACTTGTCTAAAATGTCTAAAATTCTGCTGTCCAGAGTTTCAGAGATGTGTTACACTGGATGGCTGTAGTATAGTAAATGTATAATAGTAATAGCTCCTACTGACAGTAAAAAGAGGTGCAATATGATAAAATAAAATTTAAAGGATCAGTGTCTAATATAGGTGACCTATTATAGCAACAGTATGTCTATGGATTATGTTGAATATCTCTCCAGTTCTGATGATACATGGATACCTGGGGCTTCATCTCTGGCTCTGACTGCCAGCATCAACTTCCCAGTTAATTTAGCAGACTTCCTGATTAACTTAATCTGATAGGGACAACTTTAGTGAGTCTGGGTCATCTCTCAAATGGGTCTTCTGAATGAGAGTCAAATAATGCCAACATGAACGAACAAACCAACCAACCACCCCCAAAAGCCTTCAATCAAACACTCCATTACTGCAGGCAAATACTTGTGTTGTCTCATTGCTCTGTGTCACGCATGATGCTTTATTTCTGATTTTATAGGTAAAATAAAGAATGAGGGGAGAATATGAAATGTAGCACTCAAATGGTGTATTTCTCTGCAGAGAGACATTCCTCTGCATAGAGCATCTAAGAAACACCTCTTCTCCACTTCTATTCATCTGCCTAAAGACAAGTGGACCAGACTCTGTAAGGTCAGAGGGGAGGACATAAACAGCTATAAACATCTGCATGTAGCCTTCACTTTGAAGAACTATCTTTTCAATGCTTGACTGGGTAGGTTTTATTTGTCTCTACAGATGATATTTTCAGCAATTGCTACCAGAAAATACATGCTGTGTTACCTTCATTAAAGGCTTTTTTACTTTGAGAGCAAACACGTAGAACTGTTTTCCCTCTCCGTAAATTATGCTACCATGTAGACTTGGTTCCACTGACTACAGTGACATAAATCCTGGTGAAAATAGGAACATCACACACCACACAAGATGATTCTCAAAGAAACCAAAGACATTTCAGACAATCTACTCACATACACATTCCTACTGCTACCTGTGCTCACAACACATCATGCCATGCAACCTGCACTCAGAAGGAGCTTCTTAGCTATTCCTCATTACATATCTTAGGAACATGATTTCTGTACAATGGAAACTACAAACCAGAATTATTCAAAAATTATTAAAATCTTTGACTATTAACTTGAAACTCATGTCCTTTTAAAGGTCTTTTCTGTTACTTGATTCAGAAGCTGAATACCAACATAAAATCTTCTGATACTACCTCAAATCATCAAGTATTTTCTCTTCCTTTAAGCCTCTGTTTAGTGAGTATCCTCTCTCCATCTCTGTTGACTTAGGAGTAAAACTTTAAAGAGGAGAGTTTCATGAATTAAAGATAAAACATGTTGCATCCCACTTTTAGTGTCAAAAGCCCCTACCAATATGATTTGGTATTGGGTTTGCATTGCCAGGTTTCAGTAGCTGGGTGGCTACAGGGGTGGCTTCTGGGAGAAGCTGCCAGAGGCTTCGCCCCTGACCAGTAGAGCCAATGCGAGCTGGCTCCAGGATGGACACGCCACTGGCCTAGGCTGGGCCAATCAGGAATGATGGCAACGCCTGTGGGATAACTATTCAAGGAGAAAAAAGTTGTTGCTCAAATCAAACTTGCAGCCAGAGAGGGGCGGAGTGAGAACACGTGAACAGCTCTGCAGACACTCTGATCAGTGGAGAAGGAGGGGAAGGAGGTGGTCCAGGCACCAGAGCTGAGGTTCCCCTGCAGCTTGTGATGCAGACCATGGTGAAGGAGCTGTCCCCCTGCAGCCCACGGAGAACCATCAGGATGCAGAGATGCACCAGCAGCCCACAGCGGAGACCCCGCTGGAGCAGCTGGATGTCTGAAAGAGGCTGTGATCCCGTGGGAGGTCCTGGCAAGGACCTGCTGACCCATGGAGAGAGGAGACTACGCTGGAGCAGGTTTTCCTGGTAGGACTTGTGGCTCTGTTGGGGACCCACACTGGAGCAGCCTGTGACTGAAGGATTTCACCCTATGAAAAAGTGACCCACATTGCAGCAGTTTGTGAAGAACTGTCACCCATGGGATGGGCTCACATTGGAAAAGTTCATAAAGGACTGTCTCCTGTGGGAGGAACCCCACAGGGAGCAGAGGAAGGACTCCTCTCTGAGCAGCAGCAGGAACAACCTGTGATGAACTGACCGGAACACCCATTTCCGTCTCCCTTTGCCACTGGGGGAGGAGGAGGCAGAACCTGGGAAAGGGAGGGTGCCGGGGAAGGTGGTTTTAAGATTTATTTTACTTCTCATTCTCCTGCTCTGATTTTCTTGGTAATAAATTTAATTAGCATGCCCATTTCAAGTCTGTTTTGCCCATGATGCTGAGCAGTGAGTGATCTCCCTTGGACCTCATCTCAACTCATGAATCCTTCATTATATTTTCTCTCCTCTGTCTAGTTGCAGAGGGAAGTGCGAGTGACTTGGTGGGTACATGGAGTCCAGCCAAGGTCAACACACTACAGTATTTTTGGTGCCAAAATGTGGGAACATGAGGATTTTCAGATAAGAACAGTAACTGGGAGAGGTAATGAGCAAAGCAAGTACTGAACAATATTAGAGAATGAAATGATCAAGGGGAATTTTTACTGTAATTGTGGTAAAGGACCAAGGGATGGATTTTGTGTAAATTGTCCACTTTCATTTGGTGTTGTGTGGATGTTATTTTGATTTTTGTGGGGACAATTTTTGTTATGTTTTGGTTGTTTGTTGATAGAAGTGAAGGTGGTGTGATCAACGTGGATTTTAATGGTAATTTTTCAGTATGCAATTCACAAAGGTGAGGGGTGGAAAAATAATATTCTATTGGGATAATAGTGTTACAGCAATTAATCTGAAGACATGACAAAGAATTGCCTTTAGGATTCAGACTGTAAAGTACTCCAAGAGTTACACACATGCCTTAAGCTGCTCTACAGGCTGGCACTGAAGATTGTGCCTCATACTACCCTGTTGCCATCCCTTGCCTGCTCTCCAACACCTGCATTAGTTGCCTCCTCTGACTGAAAACTATCTTTCCCTTGTGCCATCCTGCCAAAAAGTCAGCTAGCAGCAGGATTGCTGAAGCAGATCTCACATGCCTGTGGAACAGGAACAGAAGGAAGGAAGAAGCTGATGAGAGCCCAAAATGTGGGCTTTCAGATCACACAGGAGAAAGAGCAGCACGTTTCTGACTGTGCAGGAAGGCAAGGAAAGATTCCCAAGAAAGAACAGACAGGGATGTCTATGATGAGAAAGCTTTCATGGTCAAAATGCAAATCCAATTAAAAGCAGTAGTAAAAGGAACTTTAATCAAGGCAAAGCCTGCCCCATCCTGTGAGTTCAAAATTGGTTATCATTAGTATCACTAATGAATTAACGTAAAAGTATTTCTGCTTTATGAAGGAAGGACAAGCTTATGCAGCAGCAACTCCTCATACAAGAAGTAGAAACTGAGCTGTTTCTACAGGTGAATGGCTGGAGATGGGCAGCAGGCAAGCAGAGGCACTGAGAGCCAAGAACCATCCCCTAAGGGAGAACAGGTGGGCATCCCCACCACTGACACTGACAGCTTGAGTCCACAGCCATTTATCATCTGAATTCTCCTACAAAGAAAACCCACAAAACAACATCCTAGAAGAAGGACTTGAGCAACAATGGACCACCTGTTCACCAGGAAACAGTTAGTTAACTGAGCCCCATTTGTACCTCTCACTCCATTTAGCATGCAGGCCCCTATGATATATCCACTGAACACAGGTTTTTACTTACCATTTGTTTCAGTGGGCTCTGCTTGCTCTCTGGGTGGTTCTTGGAGGGTTGAAGCCACCTCTGGCTGCTGCCCATCCAGTTCCTTAGATGCTGTAACAGCTTCCAGCTGCTGTGGCTCCTGTGGTGAGCCATCATGCTTCAAATTGTCTTCACTAACATCAGGTACTGATAAAGTTGCATTTAAAACCTGCATGGTTAAGTATCGATGGAAGGATGATAAGGAAGAAGAAAGCAAAAGAATAAAAAAGAAAACGTCAGAATTAGGCCCGTTTCCCCCCTCTTTTGCCCCCCCCTCCAATATTGTTCCTTTGTTCTCATTTTGAATATATACATGCAACCATTTTAACTTTATTAAATCAAAGTACTACTGTGAGGAAAAAAAACCAGGATAATCTGGCCTATTTATCTTTCTGTTCTCCCACATGAAATATGTGGAAGAAGTAAGTCTTACAGAAAATGGCCTATAACCTTGTATAGAAATTGGTTTCTTGCATGAAGGAAAACTCCAGGATAAGGTCAATCTAGCTGATGGAAAGAAATTATTCATTCAGAATGCCTGATGCAATTACTCTGATATATGAATGAGTTCTGTCTACAATACAGCCTGTGGTATTGCTCCTCTCTGATGTGCTTATCATTATCAACAATACAACTACAAAGAAACTGAACTATTCAGGACAGAAAGCAGAATACATATATATTTCCCATGAGGAAATGCAGTGACACCAAGTTAAAACTAGAATTTTTCGACCTCAGTTATTAGGCAGAAATTATTCTTAGAGGAGGAAAGAGCTTTATAATTCTGCACTATAGCATTTGAAATATTTTTTCTAGATTTGCTAGTATGTGCAAAACCAAAAAATCTCTTTTTCGGCTTCCACATTTGAATTATTTTCAGAATTTGTACTGGCTTTCCATATAATAAGAAATATACTTTCAGAAGCACATTTTTATTTTAAAAGTATAAAATGTGTTGTGGCCATTAAAAGATATTTAATTACCCTTTAATTATTTGTTTAATTTGCTCTCCAACCAATTCTATTACCTTCCAACAGAAGCCATTTTAACTAATTAACCACTGTTCCTGAAGCGAAGGTTTAAACTTCCTCTGGTAGAATAGCAAACCTTAATTACATGTCATTGTCTTATCACTCGGCTGTACTCCCAAACTACTGCCATTGAAACCCTGTTAATTAAATGAAGGTTCCACAGATAGATCCCATCTTTCAGCGAAATGTAACATCCAAACGCCTTAAGCACCAAACTGGCATCAGAAAGATGCCACATTCCTGATGAGTCTCTTCTACACCCCACTAAATAAAGCTGCTGAATGGCAAAATCCATTTATTTATTTTTATTAGCAATTACCCTGTTGCAACAGGATTTCAAATCAACAGACAAAGTGTCAGGCAAAGGGCTTTCCTCTTAATCATCCAACTCCTTTCACATGCTGGGTGAGATCTGGGAGAAGCACCATACAGGCAATGAAGTGTGTACATTTAAATTCCCGATTTTCAGTTCAGAAGCCCTTAATTAAGCCAAATTGTTTCCACCCGGCGTTGTTGCGCTCCTCAAAGCTGCCTTTCACGGCCACATAATCCACCTCACGAAAAAGGATCCCATTCTGCTCCACTGCCAATACCACAGATGGAATAATTTGGCTTCAGAGTTTTCACATGCTGAGACCAGATATTAAATAGAAGAAATACAGAATGGCTGAACACTCAGATTACATTCCCACTCCTCACATCATCCTTCTCATAAATCTAAAACGCAGGAACTCAGGGGGGATAAAGACGCCACACCACTGAACAAAGACACATAAACCCTGGGAAGCTCCTCTGCCGTTGCACACAGCATTAACCCAATGGCAGTAACTGAGTAAAGGGAAGGGAGAAAAATCTTATACAGAAAATAACAGCCTAATTTTCTTAAAAGGCTTTGAGATTCTTCAGTACAAATTTATTAGGAGACCATTATTATTTTTTTTAATACAAGTTTTACTGATTCATTCTTGAAAGACAACAGCTAGTCCTGCAAACACAGGAACAACCTTAACTTGACTGGCTCTCAGGGCATTTGGCTATCTGAAAGAAAAGCCGTGGATGGCTACTTCAAGATGACACCCTCAGAACTAGCACCAACAATTCTCTGAAGTCACAAGAAACTAAACAGCACTGAATATCTTAGCATTCTTCTTGTTATTCGAAGATTTCTTTGCCTTTCTTTCCAAACCTGCCTCAGGCAGCACACCATTTTAAACCTGGAGTCCTACATATAGACATACATGTACAGACACATGAAATCTACCATTTGCCTAAGTGTCTAATAAGCACCTGTGGACTCTGCAAGGAACCAGCATACAAAGGTATTTGGTACTCCAATGCAGTAACAAGTTGTCTCCTTTTTAAATTGAGGCCAGACTTATGATAAAATATCAACTATGGTAAGACTTAATATTCCCCTCAGCTCTGAATTTATTCTCCAGTCACAACGTATTCAGGAAAACAGTGACTATACAATCAAAGATTTGGGATTAAAATTCAGAAGTCACTGGATCTAGCAGACAACCCTTTGGATCTGTTAAATGCTGCAAAACCTTCCAGTATGAGAAACGGAATTAAACATAAAATATTATTAAATGTAAGACTATAAGTAATTTTTACAACCAGGTAGTATAATTATAAATCCTGTTCATTCTGTATATAAACTCCATTTTAAATGCTGGACTCATCAGTCACAATTGAGTAAAAATGTAAATACATGTAAAACATCAGTATTTTCAAATCTGACCAGACCTGCAGTATAACCCCACCCTGCCAGGACCTTTTGGTCCCAGTCTCTTGGGAAAGACTTTGATGTGATTCTTGGCCATAGGAAGAAAAATTTAGATTTTCAAATCAAGTGTTCTGCTTTAAATAACAGAATAATCAAAACTAATAAAACAATAGTATTTTTCCAAATTAAAATGTATGCAAAGGAGAAGAAAGCTTTGGGGAGGTTGTAATGGGAAAAGAGACATAACAGCATCATTAGTTAAAAACAAAAAAGAAAAGAAAGTTTTGGGTTCTAAAAAAAGTTGCTCAGGCTCTTTATGAGGGTCATTGCAGTCTGTCCCACTGCATTAGTCCTCAAAAGAAACTAATTTCAATTTTCATTCACATTAACTGCTTCATTTCTCTGAAGGGATCTAAACTGCAGTTTAGTCCAATTATGTCTGATTTGGTGAGCAGTGTTCTTAATTCCATTGAGAATAGTCGTACAGCTTAGACAAAAATACAACATCCAAGTTCAGAGATGGGTGAAATCTTTGAAGACAAAATTAACAGTTATTCATCTCTGTATATTTATCTACAAGTAATGAGATGTTACAGTTGGCAGGTTTATCAACATTTATCAGGTTTTAGCAGCACATATTCATCACACTCCTTTGATTATTAATTTATTAATGTGTTGTCTCATAAACATAGGAGAACCCAAAGAGAACCAGTTATCCAGTTCACTGATCCTTCAGCTTCTTCATTCCCCAAACAAAGGGCCATTAGCAAAGCAACACTCCTGTTTGTCACGCCACTACTATACATCATGCATGTATTTTTTAAATATTTGTTTCACATCCACCACAAAGGCACAAGCAAAGGACAAGCACACAACTAATGAGAATAAAATGCACAGAGCTTATTGCCCATGTCACTGGAACCAACAGCAGCTTCTGCTCCCTCTTGCACAGCGCAGTATGTCCAATTGTTGGACCACATGAAACACATACGGAATTTAAAGGGGATGAAGAAAATGTACATAAATTACATGACGTGTGGACAAACAGCAGGTCCCTGATCTCTCACTGCACATTAGTGCATGCTTTCCTCAGGCACTACTCTGGAAGGGTTCACAGCACCCAGCCTCTTCTCCCACCAGCAATCACCACCATTCCCAACATTCCTTGTACCAGACCCAAATCATTCCAGGGATTCCTCACACCAGGCCCAAACTGCACCAGAGTTAATTTTGCCTCATTCTGTTAATCCTGCTACACTGATTCTACATTAGATTACTAAAATAGCCAGATCCAGCTGTCTGAACAACTGAGCAAACTAACATAATGGTCTCTAATACTTTTCCTGAAGTTTTATTTTGAAACTCCGGGAAAGACTGTTGGCCTGCTCAGGGGGTCTGCTCTTAAAACATGCTGCTTCATTAAAAAGATCTTCAAACACCAGCATTTGGTAAAAAATGAATTTAGATAGTTCCAACTCTTTGTTCACAGCAGTTTGTCTTGTTTTGCCTTAGCTAAGACATTCGAGGTTTGTGGGACATTGCAAACCCCAGGTGCAGAAAGCACAAGGCCTTTAGTCTGTGAGGCACACAACAGCACACTTAATTTCAGTACCTTATTTCTGGATAACATCTTGTGCCAAGCCAAGAACCTTCTCCTCCTGTGCTATCACCTCAGATCTAACCCTCTTCTCTCCTAACTCTCAGCCTGACTTGGCTATGACACCTCCTGATGGATGACTACCCTTGAAATCCACATTGCTAAAACAAAACAGTCAGTTTTTACACCCCGATAATCTCTGTGATCTCTTTGTGCTACCTGTGAAAGAAGCACTAACCCCAGTCTGTCATTCTGGTCCCACCTGAAGCTTGATCCAACCCGAACACCTTCCCAGGTCTCATACCTCTCAGCTCTTTCAGACACCACCTTACTGAAGCGTTCACACAGGTACAACTCACCCAAGCTCTAAGGATGAGTCAGAAAGAAAAAGGATTGAGCACAAAGCACATTCCCCTCCTCTCAGTAACTCCCAGGCTTGCTTTTCCAACCTGGAGGACTTCAAAAGACCCGACACTCCTCTTTGCATCTCTTTAGCCTCTACCACATCAAACACAAGCTAATTGCCTCAGCTTTCAAAGTTCCCAGACACTCCCTCTACCACCTCCCTCTTATCTCCTATATGATTAGGGGTTTATTTCACACTTTTGATGCCTCTGTGACACCAATTTCCACTGTGCATTTTTTCAATTACACGTTTTTATGCTTTCTTCCCAGCGACCCAGAGGCGTGGTCAGCCCTCCAGACCTCACTGCTGAACTATACCAGTCTCTTCCTCCCCAGCTGGATAAAACATACCTAGAGGGAATCAGTTCCCGTTGAACAAGGAAAACCCTACAGCCTCAGACCAAATGCCTCAAATTCAGGCTCTTAGAGACAGTCTAGGGACTTTCCTTGAACAAGGTTAGTTTTACCATTGCTAATGTAGTATTTTCAGGCTGACTCAGCTCCCTTGTCAGAACGCAGTTGTTTAAACAGCAGATGTAAGTCTGTCCCAGCTGTTATTTGTCAGGCACTCGAACAATAAGACACACTGATGTCTCAGATGGTAACCTCTTTAGAAGAGACAGTTCCAAATATTTACTGTCTAGCACACACTTGCTCTCATTACAACACAGGTAGCATAATCCAGTTACTATTCAGAAACGGGAACTATCCCCAAAACACTGTTTGAATAACTCACTGCTCAAGTCTAGGACCCTGCATGCAAGCAAGGCAGGAATCCACCACATGACATTTTAAAGCCACCAATCCCCATAAAAGATTATCTCTGACAAACCTCAATCTTGGTGCAAGATTACCATGCCAGTGTTTTTCCAAAGTCCCTCTTCAGAAGCTTCCCTACACTGTTTCAGGTAGCTGTTCCAACACAGCTTGGCTCCCTCAGCAGGGCCACCAAAAAAAACTGTATTAAAGCTGGTTCCTTGAACTTCTGAATAAAATAAAAGCAGCGTGCATGTGATTGTAATTGCATTAGCTGCAATGCTGGTAGGATGATGCAGCTCTCTTTGCGTCACTCACGTGGCCTGAAGTTGCTATCCACCCCATGGGAGGGCACCACGCTGGCATTTTCCTCCAGCTCTCTGATGCTCAGCATCAGAATGGGAAGTCTGTGAGAGGCACATCACTGCTATCAACAGAGAGGGAGCTCACAAGATGCCGATGGCCAAACCAATGCAGTCATGTGCTGCCACCAACAGAGGCATCACCCAGCTTCCTGTCCAATCCCATCACAAGGTCCTGCTTGCACCCCTGTACCTGCAGCTTCTGCTGTCTGAGTCCCAGAAGCCAAGATATCTTGCTAGATCAGCACAGAATGACCTTGCCAAAGAATCAAACCCACTTTTCAGGGGGTTAGCTCCTTGAACAAGCTTGCATAGTGCCAGAAGCAACACAGGGAAACTGCAGGTGCCTTCAGGAGCAAGTAGGAGCACCAGAACCACCCAACAGGGCATCTAAAAGCTTTTCTCACTTCAGGACACCCAAGGCTTGTCCGGTCTCCTCCAAGACCAGAAAGATCTCAGTCCTACTTCTAGCACCCTTGAGATCTGCTAAATCCACCTCAGGCCAAGCTTCATGCCTCTGCTGCTCAGGGCGTCGGCCTGGGAGGTTGCACAAAGCAGACAGGGTCTACCAGCTGACAGTCACCAAAAGGGAAAGTTGTTTCATTTCCTCTCCTGCCCAGCTGCCTCCCCTGGCCCTTGGTCTCACCTGTGCAGGAGTCAAATGAACTCACAAGTAGATTAGGAAAATGGTCCAGCAAGAACAAATTTCACTGTTTCCAGAAGGGTTAGTGAGTTTAAACTGATTACAGAAAGGTAAGATTAGGACATGACACAGAACCAAGTGAGACTGCAATATGTGGGGCAAGAGGAAAGACGAATAGTGGAGGAAGAAAAGGAAAGGGGAAAGAGCACTGCTGCTCAAGCAGCAAGGAGGTAACTGCATCAGAAAGAGGAGCTTTCGGTGGAACCACACCCTGGTCCCTTGGTTTCAACAGGACTTCGGGTGTCAATTCATAAATCTGATTAATTCAGTTCAGGCAGGTGAATGTATTAGTGCCTCCAGGATCCCTCACATTTCCCTGCAGAGGGGGCTTTTCACAATGGGGTGGCTACGTGAGATAAGGACCAGCTACTCCACTGCCAGAGTTTCAGTCTTATCTGCTATAGTAAAGAAATTCACCCATTTCAAGTCTCAGTATTGTAGTGGGTTGGAAACCCTGGTGCTGCTTTATGTGTTATTCACCAGGAACTTTTGAAAGGATGGGGGGGAACAGCTGACGTCCTAATCCCATGAGCCCACATTTAACCTGCAGTGCTTGCACACCAGCACCCAAAGGCCCCTTGATTATTTACTGATATTTATATCCCTTGCTCTGTAGACCAAGTGCTTTCCAGGATCTCTCACATATCCTGGGCTGCAGAAGTGAAAACCACCAAAATATATAACCTCCCTTTCAGTAAGCAGGACACCTCAAAATGTGGTATCTGGCCAAGGTGCCACATGTGAATAACAAAACAGCTTAAAGACTATAATTTTGGTCCTTTCTAGAAGAAAAGGGGAAGAGGTTTTCATCTCGTAAAAAATACAACTATGTCAGGAAAGAAACTTGATTAAATATTTCAAGGAATTTCACATGACAAAAAAGCACAACTGCTCTAAGATTTTATGACCTGTATTAGACTAGTTGCCAAGCCAATTTATTTATTATTGGCTTGCCAAGGCTCACTCAAGCTGAATTCCACTGCAGTCACTTTCCAAAGTTTTTCTTCTAAAAGAGGAGGTTGGAAAATTCAAGAAAGACCACCCTTCAAAACATCCCCACTGTATCTTCTGCAAACAAATTAGGTCTCTGACAGATTTCTCCAGGCACATTGCAGGACCTGGTAATCTTCAAATTCAAAGGGCTGGAAGGAATAATGATGAAAAACTGCATCACAAATCTGCATGAAGTTACATTACTGTAGTAAGGCAGACTAAATTAGATACAAAAAAAAGTATGACCAAACTTGATTTAAATTGTTTTTCTTTTATGTAATGTAATGGAAGGCAGAGACAGCTTTTCTAGAAGAACAGCAGTAATGAAGTTCTTATACCAGTGAAACAATAATAGAACTTCCCCACTTCTAAACAGTTTCACTTAAATAACAAGATAAAAACCTACTAGAAAAGGTTTTTCCTAAAGCTTAGAAGACATAAACCACAATATTAGTAATAATAATAATCTGTACTTGAGAACAGCATTAATAATATTCTCTTTTTTTTAGAGGGTCTTAGTTCCCATAACTGGATAAACATGGCTATGACTATTATGTCCCTTCTTCAAAGTCCCATATCTTAATTTTTAAACAAGCACAATATCAAAATGCTTGCCCTATATAAAATCTAAATGTCAGCATCTGAATTCTAAAATTGCCCAACATAACTGCTAAATGTTTTGTTAATCAACAGCAATCTCCAACGCTTATTTGGTTAAAAAGAAAATAAAATAAATCTTAGTTAATTTAAAGTTCATTCGCAATGTGGTTTTCAAATCTGTCAAAACACGCACAAGGAGGTCTAGTGGCAGCCAGGCACTATGGGAAATTCAACTTGAAAGTTAAATCTGAACCACAAGGTCAAAGAAACAAAGTCATAACCAGTTCTCAAGCTCTAGCACACCCACGCACCACTCATAGAAACTTTGGAGTATCCCTGCTCTGAGCACCCAAACTCTGCAGAGCCGAATGAAGGGGATCTCGGTAGAACGTGGTATTATTTCTCCCCTCACAAACTGACGCCCACCCCAAAGCAACTCTATGTAAACACGCAGATGCACATAACCTCCCTTTCAGTCCCAAAATCCCCTAAACGCGCCTATTCCAGAGGGATAAATGGGTTCATTCATAATCTATTTTTGAACACCAGACATGTTACAGAAGAATTTCTTTCAATTCTTCAACGTCTTTATTTAAAATAACACATGCCTAGAGCTCCTTCGCTCTCGTCGGGTGGGAGTTCAGGAGTCACTCCCCCTTCCCCCCATATGCGGTATGACACCGGGGCACACCAGAGCCATGGGTACAGCCCATCGGCGGCACCACCGCCCCTTCCCCACGGCGGCGGCTCAGGTGAGCCCGAGCCCGAGGGATGCGGCTCGGGTCGGGTCGAGAAGGGGGGGACACACCGAAGCTGGCTCCCGGCCCAAGGCACTGCCGAGCCACCGGGCCGGCCGCGCCCCGACGCGCCTCCCACCTGCTCCCTGGGGAGGGGAGAGGATGGAGCGGGAGGGAGGCTGCGGAGAGCCGCGGCGATCGGGCCGCAGGACCGCAGTCAGGAGGTTCCTTGGCGCAGCCCTCGCCGCGGTGGGTGCGGCTCCTCTCCCCCCGCCCGGCCGCACACAAAAGCGGCGGCGGCCCCGCGGCCCCCTCAGCCC